>SDVV010011397.1:0-15863 GCA_016164225.1 Gammarus roeselii | reverse complement strand
ACCAGCACCGCCGCGACCACCGGCACCACCGCGGCCACCAGCACTGTTGTTCCCACAAGCCACCAAACTCAACACGCTCCCCCCCCCCCCCCCCACCACGGCCTCTACGTGACCGCCACTGCCATGGCCAGCAGCGCTGCTCAGAAGCACCAGCGTCCACAGGAGTTGACAGCAGCAAAAAGCCACACCACTGCAAGGAGTGTTGACACCCAGACTTGTTTTTCTCTGCACCTCCAAGACTGAAATGACTTCTCTGCTGAACTCATGCAGGAAGTATTACCTTCCTCAGATGAGTCCAGCACCATCAAAGAACAGCCACTAGCACTCACACCCTTACCAGAGGCCTCTTCATTATAACCAAAGTCAAGCTCCTTCCACCCACTGCTCTCAACTCTTCTCCCATCCAAGGTAATTGACTTTCCATTTCCTTTGCAGTGGACAACCAATTTGACATCTTACATTTTTCCATTCATATCTCAACAAGTCTCCCCTCAAAGAATACTCACTCCTGAACATCCTGCTACAAGCATTGCACTGCAGTAGTTGCAGGTATCAGAGTTATGTATCGAATGATTTGCAAAATTTCTTATGTGCTATAAAATGAAAACATTGAAAAAATTAGCTTGGTAAAAGCAATAGCTAGAATCTTTTTAGTTCCTGTTTAGCACAGAAATGTCTGAGAGAGCTATCCATGCAAAGCCTCAAATTATGCAACTAACTATGCCACTGTTATCCAATGCCCAATGAACATTTTTCACTGTTGATGTTTTGCACAGGATGTAAACAAGAATTATGGAATTCTCCTTGACTGGTTCCAGATTATTTATTGACCAGCCTTTTTTGAACCAATTTTGTATCTCTCAACATCCATAGAGCAGTGCCTGTCTACCCCTGAACGCTCCTTGGGTCACACAGTTGGGCAAGATAAAGTATTAACAGAGTAGCATAAGATCTGGTCACAATGCTTTCCTTAGCAAGGTGGAAAAAATTAGGCATTTATTTACAAGACAAAATAATTTTGATGGTCTGATAAACCATCAACATTACCATTAATAACTGTGAAAATATGATCAATCTGTGTCTTTTCTTCCTTCTGATCAACATAGATAACTTGACAAAATGTAATACTGATGCATATATTTACCCCAAAATCTTGAAAATGTTGTAAATGAAGCTATTTATTCATTTTTCAATGTGTCATGAGCTTGGAAAAAGATTAGCAACTTTTAACCAAAACAATGCCTAGCTCACAAATATTTGCTGTGAATAACAGCGGCCGTGTGTTCACATTGCTCACAAATGAGAAACAATGGCGTGAGCTTGAGTACCTTGGCATTGAGTTCAAGAAGGTCAGTGCTCATGAAATGGTGGTCTGGGCATTGGGCGGTGACCATCAGATCTATGTCTACGTGTATGGGACCACAGTGCCAATACGTGTCTGTGAAGAGGCCTATGAAAACCAGGTGAGTCTGATATCCAAGGTCACAGAGTTAATTTGTCTGTAGAAGTTAATTTCAATTGTACTCTTTCTATATGCTTGTTTCTTAGAAAATTAGGTAGTATATAGTTATTGTAACATGGATGGTTCAAAAAAAAATGTCTTGCTAGGTTATGGCCACACTGATGGCTAGTGACCAGCTTTTAAAGAAGCTACCTCCATTAAATTTTTTGCCCAAGATAGCTAAACTTTCTAACAGTCAGTTAGCTACAGGCTAATGTTTACTGATTACTTGCTGTACCTTAATATCCTGGTTGAATGTTTTATTTTGTGTTTGCTAAATAGCTTGATATTTATATAGCTATCTAAATCAGTAAGCAGCACTCATGCTTGCTGCCTTTTTTGGTAGAACTTCATTCCCTTCTATCAAACCTTCCTGTTAGGCTGCTCAGAATGAGTGAAGTAGTTGATAACAGACAACTGAATAACCTTTCTGGTTGCAAAAGGCAGTGTATTTGAGTTACAGGTTGGAGAACTTTTGTAATGAAGAAACCTACTAGATCTCACCTTGGAATCTCACCTTGGTGGCCTCAAGACTGCTCAACAAGCTAACACAGCCAGAGTGCAGAGCAAGACAGGAGGCACAAATGCCAGAGCACGCCAGGACTGCAAAAGCACGGCAAAACAATGGCGCTGAAAGATCCGGAAAGTTGTGCTTCAGGCAACTCATCACTCAGCTATCTTGTTAGTCACAACATACTAAAAAAAATATATATATGCACATACACATGCACACATATGTATACATGCATCAAAAATACATATACATGCCTAAAAAATGAGCATACATACATTACTACACACAAATTAGGCCTCATCTGGATAGTCAAAATCTACAAAACCATCATGCAGCAGATCAGCAAGGGCCTGCTTATAGCAAGTGATATATGTCAACTGACTATGTCAGCAGGCAAACCATTCCACAAAGCAACACATCTCACACTGAAGGACCTAGTGCAGGCATCAGAAGAGCAAGGTGGAAACACCGACTTCAGCAGATGACTGCTAGTACCAACTCTTGGAGCCAAAGAGAACATATTCAGCAAATTCTCTGATTTGCCATGCAAAATTTTCCCGTATGTAATCAGGTCAGCCCTCAGAAGGCCACCCTTGGTCGAAACAAATCCAAGCCTATCAATATTTCTGGTCCATCTTCTCTGAATAGACTCAAGCAGTCTGCAGTCCCCACAATATCCAGTGTTCTAGACACAAGATGCATACTCAATAAGTGGGCAAATATGTGCAACATACAAGGGTATCATAAACTCTGGGGACCTACCCGGTGATGCCGGAGTGCGCAGCGGCCGGCGGGGGGTTGGGAGCCAGCCGTGGTAGGGTTGGAAGCAGTGGTGGTGGTGCTGGGGCGGTCGTGGCTCTGATGGTGATAGTCGTGGAGCTCTGACTGGTACCCATGGCATGCCGGATGGCAGCGCGGAGGTGGTGCTTTAAACTAGCTAGTCAGTCTTTGCAGATGGATTTCTCCTTTCTGAGGTTGTGCTGTCAATTTGAATTCTCTGATGAATAAGGTCCCTTTTGTTGGTCATATGATGCAGCTGTAAGATTTGCAGTTGGTGGGTGTGTGCGAGTCCTGGTTGACTTCTTCTGTGTCCTTATCCTCTGTTGATTGGCCAGGGTTTCAGCTGGTGAAGGGGAAGTGAAGGAGCATGGATTCTGTTTGTATGTTGCAAACAATTTGAAGTTTGTGCAAATTGAGGTGACTTTACCCAATGTTGCTGCCATTTCCCTCCTTGATTATGATGTTTTGGTTGCAGTGGCTTACCGCCTTTCCTCCTGCTCACCTGAGGAGAATGCTAAACTGATTGAATTCTTGATGGAGTTCTGTGTTGGCAGAGAGGTTGTTGTTCTTGGTGATTTTAACTTTCCTTCATTAGATTGGTTTGCAGACGTTTTTAATAATTATATCCCTCCTGTTGATTCCCAGTTTCTTGATTGTTTTATTCTTCTTGGACTCACTCAGTGGGTGAGGGAAGGTACTTTTGTTGATTCAGGTAGCATTCTTGATCTGGCGTCGACTACGGAAAAAGATCGGGTGTCTTCTGTGGCGGTTTGGCTTCCTCTTCCGGGGGGCCACCATACCCCTGTCTTGGTGGAGTATATATATCTTTCAGATGAATGATGTTGCAGGGGTTCCTTGTTTGAAATCAGTTATATGGTCTCGTGGTGATTACAGGAGCATGAGAGAGGTTTTAGAGGGTGTTGACTGGCAATATGAGTTTCTGTATAACACTGTGGAGGAGAATTATAGTTTGTTTCAGTCAATTGTTCATCAACTTGTAGACAAGTTAGTTCCCACTCGAGACTCTGCTTTGCAACCAAGCTGGTTGCGGGGCCTTCCTAGGGAGCTGATGACCAGTAGATCAAGGGCTTGTGTGCAGTATAAGCTTTTGAAGGGGGAGCTTGGTAGGCAGCATAGGGATGTGTTGGCATCCTTACGGAGATTTAGTGGGCCTAATTTTGAGTAGCTACAGAATTTTTTTACGCTACAGCCAGTGTCTGTATGAGCAGAAATTAGCAGACAACTTCTCTGTTACTCCCAAGATGTTTCAATCCTATATCAGAGGAAGAAAGAAGGGCTGTCCTTCTGTTTGTCCACTTAAGCTTCCATCTGGTGAGGTTGTTGCTGGTCAGAGAGACGTTAGTCAGCTGTTTGTAGACTCCTTTTTTTTCTGTCTTTTTGTGGATGCTGATCCTGCTGGCCCTTCCCCACATCAGTTTTTTCCTGGAAAATTTAGTGGGATTTGTGTGACTAGACTGTTTAGTTTCCCAGGTTCTGGGTAGTTTAGACTCATCTTCTGCCCCTGGACCTGATGGCATTCACCCTGGGGTTTTGAAGTCATGTTCTTGGCAGCTGTCATTGCCCTTGTCTCTGATTTTTGCAAAATCATTAGGACTGGGAGTTTTACCAGAGGCCTGGAAGGAATCTCGTGTTGTTCCTATATTCAAGTCTGGTTCAAGATGTAACCCTCTCAATTACCAACGTGTGAGCCTTACATCTGTTTGCTGTAAGGTGCTGGAGCAGGTTATTGTGTCCCAGGTTGTGTCTTTTCTGGAAGATTCTGGCATTGTGTCGGAGGATCAATTTGATTTCAGGGTGGGAAGGAACACCAAAGACCAACTTTGGCTTACTCATGGCAAGGTTGCTGATCAGGTAGAGATGAAGGAATAGTTGTTGATGTGGTCTTTCTGGATTTTTCTAAAGTGTTCAATGTTGTCAGTCACTTGATTATTCCGGGTGGGTATTTGGGGTGGACTGTTGGATTGGATTTGTAATTTTCTGATAGGGAGGCAAATGTGTGTTTCTGTGGGGGGAGTTGTCAGTGCCTTCTGGCAGATGACAAGTGGTGTGCTCCAGGGTTCTGTGCTGGGTCCGCTCTTGTTTCTGCTATATGTCAATCATGTTGCAGTAGGTGTGGCTTGTGAGTGGAAGGCCTTTGCTGACAACTCCAAACTTTATTTGAGTTTCCCCTGCCATGTACAAGCAGTTTGCCTGGGTGTGTCTTCCTTGCAGAGGGATCTGAATTTGGTGCAGTCTGTGTCGTTGTCATGGAATCTCTTTTACAAGTGTGTATTTATGCTTTTCTACAGGGGCCGTCTTGAATTGGAGCCGATTGATGATAGAATTGCTCACAATTTGAATAGTGTGGTATTTGAGCTTGTCGATTTCTTCAGGGACTCGGGAGTGCTTGTTAACTCAAGGCTGCAGTTCAATCTCCACGTGAGGAGTGTTGTACGGAAGGCTTCCACTCTGGCGACCAGTCTGCTCCGCTTTACTGTCAATAGGAGTTCTGTTTTCATGGTCTCTTTGTTTATTACTCATATAAGACCCATCTTGGACTAGTGCTCATGGGTATGGAATATGGGATTCTCGGGGGATCTGAGATTGTTGGAGTCAGTGCAGAGGAGGTGGACCAGGGAGATTGATGGGCTGGGTGGAGTGGACTATGGTGAGTGGCTCAAAGTTGCTTTCTTTGAGGGGGAGTTTTTTTTAATAGTTCTGTTGATTCAGGTTTGTCTGCTCTGTTTGAGAGAGCTCCGGATGTTGGCACATGTTGGCATTCTTTCCTCTCAGTCAGATGGACTAATAATGCAGATTCTGTTATTGTTGTTGTGTGCAGATTCAGAACCGGTTACCCACTGATGTGGTGCAGTATGATTCACTTTGCAGCTTCAAGAGGGCCTTGGGGGACGAATTGGGGGCATTGTTTCATTTTCTTTGGACCTATTGAGCGCATTCCGACCAGCGTCCTGCTGCAGTGCTTGTGCCATGCTGTTCATTTTGATCGCTGGCGCGCTGAGGTGTACTGCCTCCCATGCCTGCTGCCCTGTTGGCATGGCTGTTGGGGGCTGCAAGGTGAGGTACAAAGGAGAAAGGTGAGCTACAGAAAGTTGATCTCAACAAGCAGTTCGCCAGCCCACCAGCCTTGGCAGCCACCACATGGATATAATAGTGAAATCTGTGACTTGTGTCCACATTGACACCTATGTCTTTATGTGTAGTGACAAACTTTAATGTTTTTCTTTGCAAGAAGTACTGGTTTACTGGGACTAGAGCATCAAAATCAATGCAACCTCTGTAAAAGCGTAGCACCACACACTTGTCTGGATTCAATCCGAGATTCCAGGACCTTGCAACAGAGTTAACTGTATCCAAACCACTTTGAAGTGACTGCAAACCGCGGAAAGCAGGCTTGGTGTCCTTTCATGAGTATCTCAAGCACAGTTTATAATTAATTGCAAATGCCTTGAACATGCATGGAAGACCACTTGAGATTTGATTTATATAAATCAAAAACAGTAGCGAACCAAGGACAGAGCCCTGAGGTACACCACTTCTCACATCAACTGAGCTGCTCATGCTGCCACTCACACAAACACTCATCACTCGGCCAGAGAGAAATGCTGCAATCTAGGCCAGCAATGAGTTACTAACACCCAAAGACTCTAGCTTAGACAAAAGCACACTATGATGCACCACCTTGAATGCTTTAGAAAAGTCAAGCATTATGACATCCACAACAGATCCCTCTTCCATCCACCTTCCAACATCATCGTATGTCAACAGCAACTGGTCCTCCGTGCTACGGTTACTTCAAATTGCTCAGATGGAGCCTGCTTAGGAGCATGAGGTGTGTAATCATGACTTTGAGCAACCTGTGCATTGCTCATCAACATTCGAACCTGTGCACATAAAGCCCCAACTGTCACAACCAGCTGGTTAAATGCTGACATGCCCACCAATGTGTCAATACTGCCTATCAAAGTTCTTCTATCATGTTGACTGTGCCTACACTGTATGCAATGGTATGTAATAGCACTTCCTTCATTCTCCAGAAATCCATCTATCACACCTTTCTTCAATCCAACACACTCTGAGACTGGGTGAAAAGACCTACCACCGTCACAACAGCCAATTGAGACCATGGTCAAGCTGCATCCACAGAATGCACCAAGTTCCTCGGAACTATCAGCACCACCATCAGCCTCATCTCCCACAAAACTGGCACTCCGCGCATCAGTAACAACCCACCCGTCCAGCACCCCAGACATACCAGAGTTGATTCTGCCATCAAGTGCAGCATCTCGGCGGCGGAAGTTCATCGAAGGACCAGCGTCGGCGGAGGCTTCCCACCTACACCTTTGCATTCCCAAAAACATGAGGCCACAGTGGCCTATAAGTCTGGGGGCATGACTGGGAGGGGTGGGCTGGCTGCTGATGCGCTAACTGCTGGCATGGACTCAGCGGTTCATGGGCTGCCTGGCGGGGATGTGCACTGTTCTTTCTGTGATGCCGTTCTTTTGGGTGGCTTCGTTTCTTGTTAAGTCTGCTTCAGGAAATGTCATGCTGGTGTGTCTTGTCTTGAGGTAGTGGAGGATGTTGTTGTCTTTTTAAAGATACTGGCGGTGCTGTGCAGTATTTTTGTTGCAGGTGTAGATGTTCTGGTACAACCAGTCCTTCTTGTGTTCCTGGCAAGGAGACTGGACTTGTATCAGCTTTCAATCAGTTGTTGGTTGCTGTTGGATCCCTTACCAAAAGAGTTGATGAGATGTCAAGGAGAATGGAGTCGGCATTTGGCAGTCTTTCTGCCAACAAACCACTTGTTTGGTCACAGCCTATGAAGCTACAGTTTCTAGGGAAGGGATTCGTGCGGAATTGAGAGAGTTGCGCGAATAGGAACGCCGCCAAGACTCAATTGTCTTCAGAGGTTTTTAGACTTGCAGCTGAGGGTGTGAAGGAAAAATTTGCCCGAAGTATGCTTGGCCCTGGACATTGGAAAAGTTGAGCTCAGCGGACTTGTGAGGATCTGCAAAACCAGCTTGTTTAGAGCTAAAGTTCTTGATTGGGATTGAAGGAGGATGCTGCTAGGTGGTGCCAAGAATTTAAGATTCTTAGATGAGTTCAAATCTGTTTTCATACAAAGGCACTTGACCTACAGACAGCTACAGGAGAGTATTGCGAGGAGAGCTGCTGTTGGCGGTGGGCGACGGCTGCAAACCGGGGTGCAGCTGGGCGTGGAGGCGGTTCTGGTGTCTGCGGGAGTAGTTCTGTTTTCGTGGTGACCGCGGTGGCGGTTTATGTGGTCGCGGTGGCGGCTCTGGTGGCCGCGGTTGCATTCCCATTGAGGGGACTGGCTGCTGTTTGCCGCGGCGGTGCTGCGGGTGGCCGCGGAATTGTGTCAATGAATTGTTGAGTGTCTCTGCAGTCGTCTGTCATCCAGTTTCCATTGCTGAAGATTTGCCAGTCAAATTTCAATAGTCTTACAAACAAAATAGATTTTATTTCAGAAAATAGGCTGGAGGTGTTTGTGGTTGGTACTACTTGGCTTGTAAGCTCGGTTTGCTTTTCTTTTGTTGAGGTTCATGGGTTTTCTGTTGTAAAAGGAGATTCACATACTGGAGTGAGAAAACATGGTGTTTGTATGTATTTGAAAAATTCACTGAAATATGAGGAAGTTAATCTGGACCTGCAAAATGTAGCAGCAGTCTCTCTGGTTCAACTTGATTTGTGTATTTTGGCTGTTTACAGACCTCCATCATACGGTGATCAGGAAAACTTGATCAGATGAGTTTGATTAGTGGCTTCTGTGTTGGTCGTGTTGGGGGATTTCAACCTGCCCTCAGTGAAATGGTCGGATGAGTTGGTGCAGGAAGAGGATGTTAACTTGACCGATTAACTGCTTTTGGATTGCTTTGCATCAGGGGGTGAGGGTGCAGACTTTTCTCTTGTCTGGCACCATTCTGGATTTATTTTTTACAAGCTAACCAGATTGTGTTGGGGATGATGTTGTTTTGGCTCCTCTTCCAAGGTGTACTCACTCGCCTGTTATTTGTGATTACTTGTTTGTGAATGTCTTGGAACCTGATGGTGCAAGACACCAATCGTGGAGATATTGTTGGCACCAAGGTAACTATGGCGCTATTTCCAAAGCATTATCGAGAATTGATTAGCCTCTTGAATTTGTTCAGCTGGGTGTTTGTGAGGCATATTGTGTGTTATTCATTATACCTCAGAGTCTGATTGACTTACATGTGCCTCTTGCTGGAGACTCGCCTAAGGTACCATGGTCTGTGAGGCCTCCCCACAGGTTGAAAGTGAAGAGAGCAAATGCGTAAGATGAGAAGATTTCATGAAGGAGGTTTGGCAGAAATGATCAAAATACTTTGGAGTCACTAGCTAACTTTCTTGATCTCGACTGGCAGTTTCGAAATCATGCTTTCTTCAACCAATCTCAGTACAAGGAATACCTTATGCAACGGTATAGTGACTCCCCAAAGCTGCTCCATGCTTATATACGAAGGAAGAAGAATGGTCGTCTTGGGGTTGGACCACTTCGTAATGCAGGTGGACAGCTGGTTCGTATTCCACTGGAGATGGCTGAGCTCCTGACATTTGCCTTCTCTGACGTTTATAGAGTGGATTTTCATCCCAATCCTGCTCCTTTCCAGTCATTTGATGGCAAAATGAGCGAGTTTGCCATAAGGTCTCGGAATGTCCATGACGTTCTGGCGGGGCTCAATGTTGGTTCAGCAATGGGCATGGATGGACTTCATCCAAAGTTGCTGAAGGAGTGTGCCTTACCGCTGTTGGAGAGGATTGTTGCTGCTGAGCTGGTGGACTATTTTGAGTCTTACCAACTCCTTTCTTCCAGACAGTTTGAATTTAGGAAGGCTAGATCAACAGAAGATCAGATATTGCTGGTCTATTTGGATGTAGTTAAATCTGTTAATGCTGTTTTGGGGGTAGATATGGCCATGCTTGATTTTTCAAAGGCATTTGATGTTTCCCATCCTATTTGGCTTCTGAAGTTGCAGGCACTTGGAATTTCTGAGTTTGTATTGAGGTGGATTGGTAGTTTTCTTCATTCTCAAATTATGTGTGATGGCATTGATGGTGTGAATAGTGAGCTGTGGGATGTTTTGAGTGGGGTTCCACAGGTTTCAGTCTTGGGTCCACTCCTCTTTCTCATATATGTTATTTTTTTGAGGGATGGCCTTTTATCTAAGTTACGCGCATTTGCTGATGATTATAGAATTTATTTGTCTTTCCAACATCATGATGTTATTGGTGGTGTGTCTGCTTTGCAGGGAGACCTTGCCAAAATAATCAGGCTGCATTTTCATGTAATTTGTCATTGAACCTTAGCAAATGTGTTGTTTTATGTTTCAGAAGGTGTTTTGCTGGTTGGGGGTGCTTGTTTGGAGTTCATTCAAGCTCATTGCAATTTGGGAGTTCATGTGGATGCTGGTCTTAAGTTTCATTGTTATGTCAGAGAAGTTGTGAGACCAGCGGCTGGTCTTTGTAGTGATTTGCTTAGATCGGCAGTTAATAGAAGCCCAAATTTTATGGTCACACTCTTTGTGGCACATGTCAGGCCCATTCTTGATTACTGCTCCTATGTGTGGAATCTTGGTTATGTCCAGGATGTGAAGTTGCTTGAGTCTGTTCAGAGGAGGTGGACCAAACATGTGCATGGTCTGTCTAAGATGTCCTACTATGGCAGGCTGATGGCTCTCAATTTGTTCTCAATCAAGGGCAGGTTACTTAGAAGTGACCTCATAAAGTATTGAAGAATTCTGTGTTGTGACACAGAGGGGTTTGATTTGTCCATTCTGTTCAAATACCGCTGGATGGTAGGACGCGGTGACATCAGCACAAACTCTTGATGCCCTGCTGCTCTGTGGATGTGGCAAGGAGGTTTTTTAATTTTCGATGCTTTAGGATATGGAATGAGCTATTTGCTGCTGTTGTCGAGTCTGCTACCATTTTTGCTTTCAAGGCAGGGTTGGCTGAGTTTTTGGGAATGGCTTGTTTGAGTGCTAGGGTCTTGTGTTTCCAGTCGTGTTGGCAAGTCTGAGGTGTGATTTGTCCTGTTGCTTGTTTTCTGTTTTTTTTTCATGTATATGTTTTTGCTTTCATGGTTTCCTGCGGGGTTGTAGTTGTGCTTTGGGTTTCTATGCAAGTGGCTTTGGGTCTGTTCTCTGGAAGCCAATGGTGCGCATCCCATACAGCGTCTTCCCTTTGTTGTTCTGTGGAGTCTTTGTAGGTGCTGGCGCGCATGGCTGTGCTGGCCTCTCATGGCTCGGTGCACTTGATGACTGGGTATGCTGAGCCCTTGGGGGTGCTGCAAAGGTAAGAACCAGGTGAGCTGAGCAATGCGTCCTCTTGGCTGCTCCCATTGTCCTCCCCCCTCCTGAACTGAGATCTCTTCTCAGACAGGCTGCAGTCAGCTGAGTTTGGGTTCCAGTCCAGATTGTTTTCAATCTGCCAAAGGGCCTCCTTGTAGAGCTTGCGTTTCTGAGGCTTGACAAAGCGTTCTTTGTTTGTGCGGTAGGGAACAGGGTTTCTGCCTTAAGGTTGCCTGTCTCTCCAGTGCCATAGAAAACAATAGGGTACTTCTTGGGAGGCTTTCCACTGGGCTCAGGTTCAAATGGCTCAATCCCTCCGGCCGATGGCGATATCCCTTCACTTAGGCAAAGACTAGATCATGCTGTTTGAAGTCAGTATTGTTGATATCTATGGTGGTTATCTTTTTTTTAGAGGGCATAGGATCTTCATCATTTGAATCAGGGATTCGATTGCTCTTCATTGTAGTGGTATTGACTCTCAAACAAGTGCCTTGCCCAGCATCACTCTTGCTCTTACTGCCAAGAACCAAAAAGTAGTTGCAAATGACTATGTTTCAATAAGTAGCTAAATGGATAAATCTAGAAACAATTGAAATTGCTTTATATTGGTTAATAATCAGTATGCAAACAAACGCAAAGATAAATACAAATTCCATAGGTGAAATAAATGGGCAAAAGAATTTAATTGCGCTCTAATGGGCACTGTGTTTCAGGAGGATGTAGCTGTAAAGCCTTGAGGGGGTCAACTTGCAGGGACTGAGAATATAAAAATGATGTTTTGGTAAGGAACTCAAGCATCAAAGAGAAAATTAACAACATTTGTGAGTGCCTGCACTACTCACCAAGTTGATGAAGTTCAGGTCAATGGCAGAAAATTTTTGAAATATATTTACACACTAGATCCTAAGAAGGAATCACTTTCACTCTGTTGCAGTAGTCATGTGCAAGGTTAACATTGCCCTAGTCTGGGAAGAGCACTTATAGCTATATATGTAGGTTATTGCAAACTCTGTTGTCACAGATGAGAGTGTAGCTTCAAGGCACTATTGCAATATTTTTTGCTGTTCATAAAATGATCACTGTGGCTCAAGTTGGGGCTATTGTAAAATGATTAATAAACCACAAGGCAGTTGGAAATGAATTCTCTGGAGATAGGCCTATCACCAATAGATTAACTAGAGTTAGGTCTCTTCCTCTTTGGCTGCATATGAGCCAAGCTGTTGGCCCAATATGTTATGCATGTAATTGATTTATTGCCTCTTAAATGCTAAACAATGGCTCCCTTTGAAATAAATAATGTCCAAAGTTCTTGGGTGGGTTATTCTTGCAACATTGCAAAGGTATCTGTTCACTTCATAATTTGTTTTGTTACAATGATAGTCTTGGAACCACAATGGCGATATTTGCATTGAAACAAACTGAAGAATGCTATCTCGTTTCTTTATAATTTATTTTTTGTGAAAGCAAAAATAAGACTGACAAAATAATTCAACTTAGCTAAACTTTGTTCAGAAAATTATTTGACAGAGCAGCCACTTCTTGTATCATTGAGTTGCTTATATTCTGGTACAGGTAGTAGGAATTTCTTGTACAGTGGAAAAGTTTAAAATCAGCTCCCTATCATAGTATCAAGTTGCTTGTGTTCTGGTACAGGGAACAGGAATTTCTTGTGCAGTGGGGTAGTTTAAAATCAGCTTTCTATTCTTGTATCAATGAAATAAGACTAGTTCAATTGTCGCCATGGTTTTACTACGTTTACTCCAACGATCTGAATCACATATTTAGCTGGGAGAACAAAAGGTGTCATATTGCCAATTGCTTTGTTTGTAATCTTAGTTGTTTCAATGATATGGTGTTAAGTTGCCCCATCTCTCTTATCACTGCAAAGTCTTGAAGATACTTGTAATAATTTTACTTGGCCCCATGGTTTTGTGTATAACACTACAAATACTGTATGTTTCTCACCTTGTTTTAACCAACTTGCTCTGCATGTAAATGAAGATGTTTCAGTAGTATAGATCATAACACTAGCCTACTCTCTCTAAACCTAAAATATCAGACGCAAGTATTTGCTCAATAGCGCACGCTGTCTTGCCAGCTTATCAGACAACATCATGGTTTTTGCTATTGCTTTTCTTATGATATCAATTAGGCGTGCTATTTATCACAAATTAAAAATCAATGATTAAACTATTTATAATTGATAATTGAGGCCTAGACGGATGCCAGATAGACGGATAATTAGATACTAAAAAACGGGCCGGATAACCAGATAGCTAGCCAGTATCCAGTGCATCCCTAATATTTTATTTTAATACAAACCATTGCAGGTATAAGTGCACTTATGATAGATTTGACCCAATCTAGTATAAATTTGAGTGATCTGAATGAAGTCAAATCAGAAACCACATTTCTTTGTGTTTGGTCTTAGTTCTTCAGAAGTGAGCTAGTAAGATGAATACATTGTGCAAGAGTTGCTACAGCTCTTTTAAAACTGCAAGCGTCTGGACACTCCATTTACTATCCTCCACCTTTTTATTCTTCCCATTCCTTGTTTACCTCATGTTTTTTTTTACACCATCCATCTTCTATGGCAGCGTTGGCGCCCAACAGAAGGTTTCAGTCATCACCTGCTGCCAACAGACAGGCCTGCCTTTTCCTCCGCTGATGGGCTATCTGAGCGGTCGCTGGTGGCCATCCACCTGCCCACTTTGGCGTGGCAGTGGGAGGGGCCCTGGACAATCCACACGACACTGGCTGGACAACAGCTTGCCCCTGAAGTGAGAACAATCAGCTATTGAGGAGGCTGTGTGTTCCTTGATTAAACTATTGATTGAATTTAGTCTTTAAAAGTATAACTAAATGTCCACTTTTATTTGTAACTGTGCATGTTTTTTTCAAATCCTGGTGCCTACCTACAGTGTTTTCAAATTCTCTGGATGCTAACTCTGCAAGACTGATACATTATTATAGATGCACCAATGTATCTATATAGGCCTTTTTTTGTGACATCAGTAGCAATCTGCAGAAAATTGCCCAATATTGGTCACTGTTTAAAAGCAGAACAATGAGAGTTTCATGTTATTCAAAAGAGTTAGTGGCCATGATTTCAATCAAATATTTGTTCATCTGTCTGTCCATTGGGACCTTCAGAAAAAAAATCAAAATTCCATCTGGAATTAAGATTTTTTTAGGACAGGTTGTTGCTATATTTTGTGTAGCTCTCGTGGAGTAGGTTAGCTACTAAGAGTCAAACAATAATGTTGAAGATTCATCCAATTTTCTGTACAACAATTTTTTTGGTAAAATTGCTATTTTTAATCAAGTTTCCTCATTAAGTTCTACAGCTATCCTATGAAAGCATCATTGGAAAGGTATTTACTGCAATAAAGCAATGACAACTACTAGTATACAACGGCAACAACATATTAGAATCCAAAAATCATGAAGAAAAAAATCCCGCAGTTTTCAAGTTATTGCATGCCATACAGCATTTGGAAGTTCTGATGAAGTACCTCCTATGATAAATAGAGATTTTTTTCTGAATTTGAATTTTACTTGAAGGAAATTAATTTGATAAAATGTTTTGCTCAATTTGCATCTCCTACAATTTCAAAGCCATCCTTGACTGAACTATCTACATTCCTAGATAAAAAATTTATGCAAAGTATTATAATGAAGTTTTCATATTCATAATCAATCTATTTAAAGTAATTTAAACAAGATCATTTTTGAAATGGTATATCCTTCAGTTTGAAAAGGAACATAATGACCAATACATCGTTGCATAGGTTCTTTTTCATATAAACAGAAGTGAACATTCTCATCCTCAGTTTTCATGCCTATTTGCAAGACATTCAACTGCAAAATGTGATGGTTTTCTTAACAACTTCTGCAGTTATTTTCACTTTACATTGAAGAGTTGTAAATCTTTAGTGAGAGTGGTCTTTTATGATGTCATATTTCTTGAAATGTCAGTATATTCTGGATTCACAAAAAGCTATCCTTTCTGTTATATGAGAATAATACATAACAAATCACTTTGGCTTGCTTTCAAAACACCCCAAATAGGAAGGAATACTGACGTGCGGCTATCTGATTGAGAAGGAAGGATTCACAGTCATTAAATCTGGGAGAAGCTCAGGTGTAGGGTTGTAAATATAATGTTGAACTGTAACTTCAGGGGAATGTGAGATACGTGTGTGTCCACTGAGCATAGATCAGGAAATCTTGGAATACAGGTTTGTCTAGCATAGATCAGGAAACTTGAAATACAGGTTTATCCACTCGGCATAGATCAGGAAAACTTGAGATACAGGTTTGTCCACTGAGCATAGATCAGGATTTTTTTAGATACAGCTTTTTCCACTGAGCATAGATCAGGAAAACTTGAGGTACAGGTTTGTCCACTGAGCATAGACAAGGAAAACTTGAGGTACAGGTTTGTCCACTGAGCATATGACTTGCATTTCATCCGCTTTTGTGCCACTGATTACAATTTCTGTAGCTACATGCGCAACACAACATGCTCACTCAAACTTTCTGTACCTAGGATATTATTGCTCAATCACCTAACTTGGACCACAATACTATCGGTTACAAAGATTGAGACCTATTTTCTAGTTTTGCATTTGTATATGGGCTTCATTTAACCCTAACACTCTCTGCTGGGCTCTGGAATTCAATTTCTTTAGGTTTCATTCAATTTTGAAAAATTAGA
>SDVV010011396.1:0-15863 GCA_016164225.1 Gammarus roeselii | reverse complement strand
ATATGTATATATATAGGCACACCATATGCTAAAGATTGGTAAAACTACAGAGTCAAGTGGATAGATTTGATAAGGATGAAGGTTAAATCAATGAAGAAAATACCTAATATAAGTAAGAAACGGGGAGAAATATACAATCGTTGGTAATTTTAGGTTAGGATGATTGAGGATTAGGGCCATCATTACAGACCTAGAGTGAAAAATGTTAAAGTGGATCTGGTGAATGGTCGAAAAAGTTTAATATTCTGAATTAGAACGCAGACTCATAACGAAGCCTGAATTACTCAAAACCTTCCAAGTTTCTAAACTGCAAACGTCCTAAAAACATTTATATAAGTAAGACTTGCGGGAATAAGCATCAAGTAAAGACCTTCGATTGGATAATATAAGTGAGATGTACATTAAATTATTGAAGAATTTCAACACTAACACTCAACACAAATTCGGTAGATTAGTTCTCCAAGGCATCATGGAACCGAACCCAAATGCAGTGTCGAGAAGTAAAACCTACCAATTTTTGAAGCATTACATCCAATTAAGCGTATTTTATACCCAACATTTCGTAAACTTAGGAGAAGATGTAAAACAAGAACTATACAATAGCTAAATAAAATTCTCTACTCTACTATAAGCAACAATGATCAACTATTATATACGGTGAATCGTGCCACATTCAGATGACAAATCCTAGCCCAATATCCTACGTGATCTGTTTCATGAATAAGAATATATACAAATATAACAGCCATACTAAAATAATCTGACATTTAACACCGAGTTCATGTGAGTAATACTATTTTTAATACGATACCATTCAAATCTATGATAAATTCCTTGACCTAACTGATGCTATGCCTGTAGCAGTTCTAAATCCAAGCAAACTGTGTCATAAAAAATGAACTCTAAAATTGTTCACTAGGTCACTTCTCAGCAATCTACCACTGATATATAACGAATTTAGAGGTAACATCCAGTCATGGTACGATGCCACAGACGTACCTCGCATCTGTTAACCCATCGTCTCTGAACAGCCTCGAACAAAGACACATTCTGGACATAACCAAAATCTAGACACATGTACGGTGGCCAAGAATGAGTCTCAGTGAGTGTGTGGCCATAAAAAGCTAGACTTATTTTTACTGATGACCTAAGTAAACCACTACAACGATGAATAGCTCGTCGCATAACCTCACTAACAAACCCATGGAACTTAAGATAGACGTCTACAAGGCCATACATAATTCACGTTGAACAGAGATGAACTCCAAAATGACAACCAAAGTGTGTAAATCACCTCTACACTATGACCCCTCCATCCCGTAAATTATCATCTAACGTTAAACAACATATTTGCTAGGGATCAATGACGAAAATTCCACAAAGATGCAGTAAAGACATACACATCTCAAACATACAATCCTATGATTTTCGTGGAAAAATAACACAACATCAACAATATATATATATAAATAGCTGAATAAGATTCTCTACTCATCTGTAACCGTTAATAAAATTGTACTACAATGGGAATCCATCCTAGTAAATCGGCTTACTCATACAAACAGGCATAAACATAACTAGGTTTTTTGCCTAGGGGACTGTTTTATATCTATAATAACCACGTCAAATATTGTAAGAGGATGCAAGAAGATATATAAATCACTAAAAATGAACAATATTTACCTATATTAGACCTGAAATAATGTTTTATAATGTATATACAAACGTAATATATTCCGATATTGTACAAATAACCAACAGATTGCATTGAAGATGGGAATTCAACAGAGCACATAAAAAACTGAAAGACCTATACTAAAACTCACGAGTTATAACAAAGCAAGAAGATTAATTCTCTAGCATATCCAAAACATACATTAAAACCGTGATGAAGGAGAATGAACTAGCATGTAACCAAACAAACAAGAAATGTGAATAAGATACCAAGACATACGAGCGACAGAAGTGAAAACTATGTAAAATGATGTGGAATACTCCGAAGTCAATACGGTATAGTACATGCAAAATCTGCTGAAACTGGCCTCAAGTCAGTCCAAAACAGGGTTAAATTAACATCACTTTAACTATAGTAACCACGGCTAAATCGTAACAGAATGTTATATATACATATAATATACCAAAATGTTATATATACATATAAAATACCAAAATGTTATATATACATATAAAATACCAAAATAACGAAATTCTATTACCAAATATGACCGAAATAGTCTGGAAGATGTAAAACATTGCCTACAATTCGATATCAGGTTGGTACCGTAAAGGGCCGTTCGCACACTAAGGCTGCAAATTGAGTTATAAGACATACCTACCACACTAATCCTATAAAAGAATATATAGTGATAAATGAACAAAACAGACACAAATAGCCCAGCCCCCCAACGACTACGAACCCACCAATCAAGCATCGAATGAGTCATATATACCAAAACTAGATATGAATACCAACTTATATAACCACAGAAAAAATATATAGAAACAATAAACCAGCCATAAATATATAACGATATATACACTCACAACGTAGCAAACGTGCCACAGAAACAAATTTATAAGACAGAGAACAGGCATGACAAACTCACATAATTTTATAGGAGCGCATCTGACTTTCTACCTAAGAGGGTTTCTCTAATGCACCAATCCCCCCTCCAGAAAATTTTCTAAAACACTATTTATACCAGAATCGAATAAATATGTATAACGAGCAACAGTTAGTGACCAATTGTACCCCACTACAACCATCTACAGAAGAAAAAACTTATATATAAACACAATATACATCAAAATAGAGTACAAATTAAAATGTTCAAAATATAAACCATGCCAATTTATTACCGAACGCTGTCCGTCCATCCATCCGTTCATCCGTCCGTAAATTCATCCGAATGAGACAAGGTTGCATGCAATGCCCCGGTGAAATGCAAATACCAGAGGTAGTGCGTAAATGTTCTATTTCTATAACCTATTAACATATAAGAAGCCTAATAATATATATAACCTAGGAACATACCTTATGAATAATCCGAAAGCTGTCCATCTATTCATCAGAATGAGTCATCCGTTAGCCGCCTGTCTGACTTCGGCCGTCCCCCTTCCGCTTTGCCCCCTCCCCCCCCTCCGTCCGTTAGCTGACTCGGGCACCAAACAAGTTCCGGTACCCTCCGCCCCCGCCCCCCGTTTCTGCGCGAACACCCGTACGCCCGGTTGAGTCATGTTGCATGAGTTGCGCCCTACCCCGCCCACAAAATTGACTCTAGAAAGCGGTTCTCGCTCCCCTTCACTCTACTACTATACCCCGGAGTAAGGAGTTGCTGTCTCGCGAGCGTTTCCACAGATCACGCACCGACTTGATAAAATGCTAGAGCCTGCCGTGTGCAGGGGCTGGAAACGACGTCATAACGTGTTCAATCGTATCGAGCAATCTCCGGTTTTGCAAACACGAGATTGGAAAGGACGTTCCCTGTTTATGGTGGTATGAGACAGTAGGGAACGGTGCTTGCACCTCAGTCGTGACAGATTAATCTTGTCACCCCTGGGCAACCCCAGCTCCTTCCCGTCCACTTTTGGTGGATGTCTCTGTAAGACCGTGTTGAATAAATGGGCAGCTCGTGTTAATAGCTATGAAATGTACACGTTTCTATTTGTGCATTGATGTGTTGTCTGTGGAACGGGGAAAGGTCATGTGAAGAGCGCCGGAGTGTTGTGTAGGCTTCGGTGGGTTTGACGTTTGTTCAATAAGCGGTGTCAGGGATGTGCCGGGTCCCCAATTTTGTTAAATAATTGCATCCCTCCCATATCGAGATGATGTAGAGTACCAAAAATTTCTAGTGCAGTGGAGTCCAATGAAAGAGAAGGGAGGACCTTGGTTAATGCAGATGGGGTACGGGTGTAGTCTGTGCACAGCCCGTTGCGATGCGCAATGCCGTGTTCTGTATTCTTAGTATGAAATTAAAATGTATCGGAAAAAGGGCAGAGGACCAGGCGGCGTTTGCGTAGAAAATGATGGGTATGATGATGACTTGTTTGTTTAGTGTTGTAATTGATTCCTTGGAGTGACCGTAGGCAGTTGTGGTGAGTGCCCGAAAACCGTTCTGTCTAGGTTTGGCTTTAGTGCTGATACTGTTTGAGTGAGGTTTCAACGTCATCCCCGTGTCGTAAGTTCTAGTGGGACTGTGGGGTATAGGAGTGCTGTTCTACGTGACATGTGGGTGGATGCAATTTTTACTACTGTCATCTGGCGTCATTAGTGTGAGTGATGACATCCTTGTGAGCACATTCATTCTGTTATACAGCAGCTAAGCTTCAAGAGATTTCAGATTCTACTACAAATGTGCAGCTGTGGTCTCATGTTTGAGGTGCTGTGTACATTTTGCGGAATCATCAGCATATTAGCTGACGTAGGTGTTGGGTTCTGTTGGTATGGCAGGTCGTGCAAGAAGGCACTGAAATGGTAGGAGGAAATGACGGAGCCCTGTCGGACACTACTGAAGTTAGTGGCAAGGTCGAGATTGCTTGTTATTGTATGCAGTGTGTGCATGTCTGCAAAAGAAATTAGCAAGCCAAATCTTGTAGTTTGGGTGGATGACTGTGATGAGTATGTTTCATAGGAGGACGTGTCTTGGAACTGTGCCGAAGGTGCGGTGGGGAGGTTAATCTGAAGATCTGTATTAATGTTGTGGGTTGGGTGGCAGGTAAAGCGTTGCCGCTTTTGTGGCATATTTCTATTGCTTTTGACACCAAAGCTTCGTTTTGTATAGTGTGTGCATGTCCCACATCTGCATCGGACTGTGCCAATGTGTGCATTTAAGAACGACTGCAGGTGGACATAGGTATGCGTTGAGACCAGGGTTAGATTCTATGTTACCGGTTTGGGAAGAAGAGGAAAAGGAAGCCCCGACTATGTTTGGTCACTTGCCGTTAGACCATGCAACTGTGCTGTGGCTCTGGTGTCTACTGTTTTGTCGGTTGGCCAGAAACCAGGCAGCCACAAGCAGAGTCGACGCCATTGACAACAACTACGACGTGGACAGGAAGGGTTGAAGAACATATGCATATCTGCAGACGCCGACACTCGTAGGCTCCCACTTGGACGGCGTCTGTATCTGTCAAAAATTTATATATAATAGGTATAGCTAAGGGGTCATCGTTTTAAATGTTTTCCTCCAAATCTGATGGTTAAACGAATTGAAACAGACGTTAATTTAAAATGCACTTCTTTAAACGAATCTTCGAGATAGTCTCTCATTTCTTAACCGCAAAACACAGCTACTTTTCTAGTTTGCAATCAATAAAAATAGAATCAGTTCTTTCTGCCTGTGAATATTGACTGACAATCCCTGAATCATGGTTCGAGAGAGGTAAACGGACAGATGAAGAATAGCTCGAATTGCAACATCTTTTAATCATCAACGTGATAGTTATTGGGGCCCTGTAAATCTCCATGAACTCGCTTAATGCAAATAAGCTAGCGGATCAAAAATGATGACTTGGCAAGGAAACTCTGATGGGAGTAGTATATATAACCGCGAAACGCAAATTAGTGAAGGATTATAGATAGGGATAAATAGAGCCGGGCGGGGTAGGGCGCGATGCATGCACCTTGACTCACCGAACGTAGAACCGGGGGCGGGGGACGGTGGGTACCGGAACTGGTTTGGTGCCCGAGTCAGCTAACGGATGAGGGGAGGGGGGAGACCGGAAGCAGGCTTGCGGCCTTGATTGGCAAGGTTTATGTTATGAACATTTTAATTTGTACTGTATTTTGATATATATTGTATTTATATATATATGTTTTTTCTTCCTTAGATGGTTGTAGTGGAGTATAATTGGTCACTAACTGTTTCTCGTTGTATATATTTATTCGATTCTGGTATGAATAGTGTTATAACAAGTCTTCTGGAGGGGGGGGGTTGGTGCGGTAGAGAACCCCCCCCCTCAACAGGTAGAAAGTTGGATGCGCTCATGGAAAATTATGTGAGTATGCTCTTGCCTATTCCTTGTCTTATAGATTTGTTTCCGTGGCACGTTTGCTACGTGGTGAGTGTTTATATCGTTATATATTTAAGGCTGGTTTATTGTTTTTATATATTTTTTTTTCTGTGGACATATATGTTGGTATTCTTATCTAGTTATGGTATATATGACTCATTCGATGCTTGATTGATGGACTCGTAGCGGTGGGGGCTTGCGATATTTATGTATGTTTTGTTCATTTATCACTACATATTCTTTTATAGGATTAGTGGGGAAGGCATGTCCAATAACTCAATTTGCAGCCTTAGTGTGCGAACGGCCCTGTTTGTACCAGCCTGAAGGTAGGATTACAGACAAGGTTCTGTGTTTCCCACCTTTTTATTTCATATGTATATAATATCTATAAAAATAGTAAGGATTATGCGTTAGGTCGTTTGCGGTTAATGTATAATTTTTTTTTCTTAGGATGCTGTATCTTCGTTACGACTTCCTTTCTACCCCATATTGCATTATCCAGTTTTGAAACATTTATATCTGTGTTCCATTGATGCGTTTCTCCAATAGCGAAAATACCTGAACGATATGGATTTACTGTAAGTTAAAATATTATGTTATGTATGCTTAGTAATGATCGATTGATTTATGTTGAATTTGCGTTGTTTTTGGAATTTCGATCAGTTAACTCATACAGTTTTAGGCATTTCAGTGTATTTTAGGCTTGCAGCTTCCACAATATTTCAGGCATAATGGGGTTGGTTGGTGCATCATTGTGGTAGTTTTATATGTATATATGACACATCTGTTACGATTTAACCGTAGTTACTTTAGGTAAGGGGTTAATTTATCTCTGTTTTGGATAGAAGTTGTGGCTTATTTCATTAGATTTTTGTATGTTCTACGCCGTATTTACTATAGGTTTCAGTTACGTCGGCTGCATGTCATGGTATCTTATTCACATTTCTTGTTTGTTTGGTTAAATGATAGTTCATTCTCATTCATCACGTTTTTGATGTATGTTTCGGGTATGGTAGAGAATCAATCTTCTTGCTTTGTTTTAGCTCGTGAGTTTTAGTATAGGTCATTCAGTTTTGTAGGTTCTCTGTTGAATTTCCATCCTCAATGCAATCTGTTGGTTATTGATACAATTTAGGATATATTACGTGTGTATCTACATTATAGAACATTATTTCAGGTCTAATTTAGATACATATTGTTCATTTCTAGTGTTCTATAAATCTTTCTTCATCCAGATACCATATTTCGACATATTTATTATAGATATAGAACAGACGATTTCTTACAAATTTGGTCTTGCTGTTAGGGTATTGTATATTTATTGTATTGTACGATCATTCTTCAATATTTAGGAGGAGTTAGAGAGACCCCTAGGCAAAAGCTCATTCTGTTTATGCTTGTTTGTGTAAATGGACCGATTTATTAGGATGGATACCATAATGTAGTATAACTTTATGTGATTTATAGCAGATTAGAGAACCTTATATAGCTATTTTATATATGTTCGTGAGGTTATGTTTTTTTTCCACGAGAATCATAGGATTGTATGTTTAAGAGGTGTAAGTCCGTACTGCATCGTTGTGGAATTTTTCGTCATTGATCCCTAGCAAATGTGTAGTTTAACGTTTAGATGATAATTTCCTGGATGGATGGGTCCTAGTGTGGAGGTGGTTTCTACTCTTTGGTTGTCATTTTTGGAGTTCATCCATGTTCAACGGGATGTATCTTTGTTCGAGGCTGTTCAGAGACGATGGGTTAACAGATGCGAGGTACGTCTGTGGCATCTTATCATGACTGTGTGTTACCTCTAAATTTGTTTTATATCAGTTGTAGATTGCTGAGAAGTGACCTAGTAAAGCATTATGGAGTTCATTTTTATGACACAGTAGGCTTGGATTAGTACACCCAGAGCCATAGCATCAGTTAGGTCTAGGAATTTATAATAGATTTGAATGGTATGATAGTATAAAATAACATTTTTCACATTAACTCAGCGTTGAATGTAAGTTATTTTCGGTATGATTGTTATGTTAGTATACGATCTTAGTCATGAACCAGATCACGTCGGATATTGGAGTAGGATTCATCATCTGGGTGCGGTAGGATACACCGTATATAATAGTTAATCGTTGTTGCTTAGGTTAGAGTAGAAAATCTTAATTAGCTATTTTTTTAATGTTGGTGTATATTTTGATTTGATATCATAGGAATATATCTGTATTCGATATAAATTTGCCTATTTTCATGGGATGTTGGGTATAAAATACGTTTAATTGGATGTAATGATTAAAAAATTGGTGTGTTTCCCCTCTCGACACTGGATTTGGGTCCGGTTCCATATTAACTTGGAAAACTATTCTACCGGATTTGTGCTGAGTGTTAGTGTTGAAATTCTTCAATAATTGAATAAACATCTCAATTATGTTATCCAATCGCAGGTCTATGCTAGATGCTTATTCCCGCAATTCTTACTTGTATAAATGTTTGTATTCCGTTTGCACTTTAGACACTTAGAAGTTTTTGATTAATTCAAGCTTTTGTTATGAGACTGCGTTCCCATTCAGAATATTTGACTTTTCGACCATTCACCAGATCCACTTTAACATTTTTCACTGAACGTCTGTAATGATGGCCATAATCCTAATTCATTCTAACCCAAATTACCAAGGATTGTATATTATCCCCCGTTTCATACTCATGTTAGGTATTTTTTCTTCATTGATTTAACCTTCATCCTTATCAAATTTATCCACTTGACCTTGTAGTTTTACCAATACTTAGCAGATTGTTTGCCTACATTTACATATATATATTTTCACTTCGCTTGTTACGAGTCCAATAATATCGACCAGTAACGAGTAATGTTAGGACATCGCTCGTTTGTGGACTTTCGAGTTCAAAACGTTCATGTAAGCTTACCCCATACGTCAGTGATTGTTACGAATGTTAAAGCGTTAGCAAGATTTATGTACGGTTTTAATGTTGGTATATGACTTTTTTTGTAGTGTTGGACGTTTTACTCCTACCATTTTCGTCTGTTATATCAAATATTGAATAAATTTACTCTAACAATTTTTCATACAGATCTGCATTGTAGGGTCCGCAATCCACAAGATCTAGGATATAAACCATGTCTAAGGTACATAATTAGCGAAATTTATATCAATGTACGATAACATAGATCAAATATCGATGAATGCAAAAAGGGTTACCATACAGTGACGAATACATTATTACCTAGGCACTTAACCTATTCTATCCAATAGTTATTTTTTTTAATCAAGTTTGATGGTTATGAATGATATTGATATGTATGAATCTCTCCACTAGGGCTGTATATTTATCATATCAAAAGCAATTGAATACATTTTCTCCAATTTGATACAGCGAAAAACCTTCTGCAGGTGTTTGGATTTACAGAACTTATCGATAGCTCTGATACATGTTCGGATGATACTCAGCAGGTAGGATCCAAGAGAACTAATGCACTTCAAATTGTTACATTTTTATTGTGGGTCAGTTATACGCGATGTTAGGTTCAAAGATCTAGTCATTCTAACTAATTAACCAATAATTATATATTTTCATTTAAGTTTGATTTATATGTATGATATTTAGTCATTATTTTGTGCGATTTACATATCAAATCCCTCCCACACGGCTCTATTTTTCGTAGTTCTTTCCTCTAATGTCACACACCAGGTACACAAATTCACGCTTTGTACGCATATACAAGACCAGGGCATGGTATAATGACGTCGTATACAGGGTTAGTTGGGTGTGAGTGTGTGTGTCTACATACAATGTAGACACACACACACACACACACACACATTTTGATTGTATATACAGGATCGGTTAACATCTGAGGCACTTTATCTCTGCTATATATATTTTTTCCATTTGAACAAAATCGTTTGTTATTGTTACAAGATATTTATTGTGAACCACCTTCACGTCATGTTAGGTAAAAAGAACTAAGCATCTTAACCTATCCTATCCTTTTCTATCCAGGAATTATATAGTATCGATCGAGTTTTCGTGCATAAATTTGTTACTTTCTTATATATTTATGATATATTCATTTTTATCCTCTCCACTTGGCTCTACATTTTGATCTAGGTTATTCACACCCATCAAAACCTAACATAACCTAACTTTATGTATGGTGTTCAGTCATTGCTATATACATATGAAGCCCTCCAAACGACTCTAAATAATACTTTAACATATATGCTATTTATTTGTTGGCACTCTCATGCCATATAAGTTAGCAGAAAGAACCCATTTACAATCTTAGATGGTTTTAATGTTGCGGGTAATTCATATTATTTTTGATTTTGACACAATTCTACGTCACTTTAACATATTATTCAGACCCATCATAACCTGACCTGACCTTACGTACGGTATTCAGTCATTGATATATACATATGAACCCCTCCAGACAACTCTAAATATCACTCCAACATACATGTTATTTATTTCGTTGTCACTCTCGAGTCATTTATGTTACCAGAGAATCCGCCGTTTTCAAACTTGGATGGATTGAATGCTACAAGTATTTTAAATTTGTATCCAGTTTCATACAAACGGACACATAGTCTCACACCATGTTTTTCTTAATTTACTTCAATATCTCCGCTTAACTCTACAACCTTTGACAACTTGCATCTCTGAATCTTCATTTTTCTCTTTCCTATATTTTTTCTTATCCTTAACGATGACTTCGTTGCAAGATCTGATCGGACGCTGATTTATATCATATCATTATGTAACACATCTAGATCATTTACCTTGAGCTAGGTTTTCTGGCATCATTTCAACCCTTGAAACAAACTTTTTCTACTGATTTCGAAGATTCGATGTTACCTCCGACTGTCATGATATTCACAATTCATTACTTAACCTTCGAGTTTAAGATAATATAAACGTTTCATTGAGAACATGCATAGTTTTTATTAGTATTTATTGGCATTATTTACAGATCTTGCTGCCATCATCAATATAATATACTTGGTTTTTGATATTTAAACAGCATTGTTCGTCATCCAACAGTACTTTTCATCACTATCCTTCAGTATACTCTCAAAATCCATCTTATACTCCATCATATCTTTGATGCGGATACCGGAGGCTATCCCGTTCCCGTGTGTCAATAAATGTATCACTTCTTCTTCTTGAACTTAATTATTCGAATCTTTTCAAATTCAAATTCATTCTTAGATTCATCATTGAGAAATTTGAATGCGTTCCAGTTTATCTTTCGTTCGTAGGTATAATCTGTTGTCCACTACCTCAGCTGTATTACAATCATGATGAAGATTTTACCCTTGGATCATATAAATTATCGAGATTTGCTTCTCTTATCCCCTTCCCTCCCCCCCTCCTTAGCTGACTTTCATACGATTGTAACGCGACCTCATTAGTTTCCCAAAGCAGACTTCCTTTTTTCCTGTATACATTTATGAATGATATCTCCCACTCTTATGATTCTTGTTTGTTCATTCTGAGATAACTGTCATTTTTCCACACTAGTCAATATTTATTCGAACTGAATCATATCATCTTCGGAGATTTCTTCTTCCAGCACTTGCAAACAAAATTTTGAGGTATGAATGTTCATTTTTTGTTTATTCAATGACGAAACGTGTGTCTCAGCTTGATCTCAACGTATCACTAACTCCATTCTTGATTGCCAGCTAGCTATTATAAGTTGATTACATGTGGTTTTTCGCATAACATTTGGCCTAACATTACTCACC
Organism: Gammarus roeselii; assembly: GCA_016164225.1. Lineage (NCBI taxonomy): Eukaryota > Metazoa > Arthropoda > Malacostraca > Amphipoda > Gammaridae > Gammarus > Gammarus roeselii. Next base: position 4,086 of record SDVV010011396.1, on the reverse strand, counting down.
TAGGTCATCAACTGTGTATATGTATGGGGCTGAGTACGTATGTGAATGTGAATATTCGAGTGTATGTACGTGTTACATGAGTTAAAAATATACAACACAAATTTAATAATCAAAATTCAATGAAATTTCACATTTTCGAGGGATGACAGAGCCAAGTCTGTATTTTGCAGTGATAACTTGGCTATTTAAGTTAGGTGACAACCCTTGAAAATTTGAAATTTCATTGAATTTTGAATATTAAATTAGTGTTATATATTTTTAACTCATGTAACACGTACAATCAACTTATAATAGCTAACTGGCAATCAAGAATGGAGTCAGTGATACGTTGAGATCAAACGGAGACACACGTTTCGTCATAGAATAAACAAAAAATGAACATTCATATCACAAAATTTTGTTTACAAGTGCTGGAAGAAGAAACCTCCGAAGATGATATGAGTCGGTTCGAATAAATATTAACTAGTGTGGAAAAATGACAGTTGTCTCAGAATGGACAAACAAGAATCAAAAGAGTGGGAGACATCATTCATAAATGTATGCAGGAAAAAAGGAAGTCTGCTTTGGGAAACTAATGTGGACGCGTTACATTCGTATGTAAGTAAGTTTAGGAGGGAGAGAAGGGGAGGGAATAAGAGAAGCAAATCTCGATAATTTATATGATACAAGGGTAAAATCTTCATCATGATTGTAATACAGCTGAGGTAGTGGACAACAGATTATACCTAAGAACAAAAGAGAAACTGGAAAGTATGCAAAATTTCTCAATGATGAATCTCAGAATGACTTTGAATTTGAAAAGATTCGAATAATTAAGTTCAAGAAGAAAATTAATACATTTATTGACACACGGGAACGGAATAGCCTTCGGTATCCGCATCAAAGATATGATGGAGTATAAGATGGATTTTGAGAGTATACTGAAGTATAGTGATGAAAAGTACTGTTGGATGACGAACAATGCTGTTTAAATATCAAAAACCAAGTATATTATATTGATGATGGCAGCAAGATCTGTAAATAATGCCAATAAATACTAATAAAAACTTTGCATGTTCTCAATGAAACGTTTATATTATCTTAAACTCGAAGGTTAAGTAATGAATTGTGAATATCGTGACAGTCGGAGGTAACATCGAATCTTCGAAATCAGTAGAAAAAGTTTGTTTCAAGGGTTGAAATGATGCCAGAAAACCTAGCTCGAGGTAAATGATCTAGATGTGTTACATGATGATATGATATAAATCAGCGTCCGATCAGATCTTGCAACGAAGTCATCGTTAAGGATAAGAAAAAATATAGGAAAGAGAAAAATGAAGATTCAGAGATGCAAGTTGTCAAGGGTAGTAGAGTTAAGCGGAGATATTGAAGTAAATTAAGAAAAACATGGTGTGAGACTATGTGTCCGTTTGTATGAAACTGGATACAAATTTAAAATACTTGTAGCATTCAATCCATCCAAGTTTGAAAACGGCGGATTCTCTGGTAACATAAATGACTCGAGAGTGACAACGAAATAAATAACATGTATGTTAGAGTGATATTTAGAGTTGTCTGGAGGGGTTCATATGTATATATCAATGACTGAATACCGTACGTAATGTCAGATCAGGTTATGATGAGTGAGAATATTATGTTAAAGTGACGTAGAATTGTGTCAAAATCAAAAATAATATGAATTACCCGTAACATTCAAACCATTTAAGATTGAAAATGGGTCCTCTCTGCTAACTTATGTGGGATGAGAGTGACAACAAAATAAATAGCATATATGTTAAAGTATTATTTAGAGTCGTTTGGAGGGCTTCATATTTATATAGCAATAACTGAATACCATACATAAAGTTAGGTTATGTCAGGTTTTAATGGGTGTGAATAGGGTAGATCAAAATGTAGAGCCAAGTGGAGAGGATATAAATGGATATATCATAAATCGATAAAAAAGTAAAAAATTTATGCACGAAAATTCGATCGATACTATATAATTACTGGCTAGAAAAGGATAGGATAGGTGAAGATACTTAGATCTTTTCACCTATCATGACGTGAAGGTGGTTCACAATAAATATCTTGTAACAATAACAAGGGATTTTGTTAAAATGGGCAAAAAAAACATATATCAGAGGTTAAGTGTCTCAGATGTTAACCGATCCTGTATATGCAATCAAAATGTGTGTGGGTGTGTGTGTGTGTGTGTGGGTGTGTGTCTACATTGTATCGGTAACTAACCCTCTATACGACGTCATTGTACTGTGCCCCGGTCCTGTATATGCGTACATAGCGTGAATGTGTGTACCTGGTGTGTGACATTAGAAGAAAGAACTACGAAAAATAGAGCCATGTGGGAGGGATTCGATATGTACATCGCACAAAATAATGACTAAATATCATACATATCCATCAAACTTAAATGAAAATATATAATTATTGGTTGAGTTGGTTAGAATGACTAGATCTTTGAACCTAATATCGCGTATAACTGACCCACATTAAAAATGTATCAAATTGAAGTGCATTAGTTCTCTCGGATCCTACCTACTGAGTCTCATCCGAACATGTAACAGAGCTATCGATAAATTCTGGAATCCAAACATCCGCAGAAGGTTTTTTGCTGGATCAAATTGGAGAAAATGTATTCAACTGCTTTTGATATGATAAATATTCAGCTATAGTGGAGAGATTCATACATATCAATATCGTACATAACCATCAAACTTGATTACAAATACATAACTATTGGATAGAATAGGTTAAGTTGCTTAAGTACTAATGTATTCGTCAATGTATGGTAACCCTTTTTGCATTCATCGATATTTGATCTATGTTATCGTACATTGATATATATTTCGCTAATTATGTACCTTAGACATGGTTTATATCCTAGATATTGTGGATGCGGACCTTACAATGCAGATCTGTAAGAAAAATTGTTAGAATGGATTTATTCAATATTTGACAAAATAGACGGAAATGGTAGGAGCATAACGTCCAACGCTACAAAAAAAGTCATATTCCAACAGTAAAACCGTACCTAAATCTTGCTAACGCTTTAACATTCGGAACACTCACTGACGTATGGGGTAAGCTTACATAAACGTTTTGAAATCGAAAGTCCACAAACGAGCGATGTCCTAACATTACTCGGGACTAGTCGATATTACTGGACTTGTAACAAGCGAAGTGAAAAAAAATACATATATAAATGTAGGCACACAATTTGCTAAAGATTGGTAAAACTACAGGGTCAAGTGGATAGATTTGATAAGGATGAAGGTTAAATCAATGAAGAAGAAATACCTAACATACGTAAGAAACGGGGGATAATATACAATCCTTGGTAATTTTGGGTTAGAATGAGTTAGGATTATGGCCATCATTACAGACGTTCAGTGAAAAATGTTAAAGTGGATCTGGTGAATGGTCGAATAAGTCAAATATTCTGAATGGAAACGCAGTCTCATAACAAAAGCCTGAATTAATCAAAAACTTCTAAGTGTCCAAAGTGCAAACGAAATACAAACATTTATAAAAGTAAGACTCGCGACAATAGGCATCTAGCAGAGACCTACGATTGGATAACATAATTGAGATGTACATTCATTATTGAAGAATTTCAACACTGACACTCAGCACAAATCCGGTTGAATAGTTCTCCAAGTTAATATGGAACCGGACCCAAATCCAATGTCGAGAGGGGGAACACACCAAATTTTTGAATCAATAGATCCAAATAAGCGTTTTTATACCCAACATCCCATGAAAATAGGCAAATTTATATCGAATACAGATATATTCCTATGATATCAAATCAAAATATACACCAACATCTAGAAAAAATAGCTAAATAAGATTTTCTACTCTACCCTAAGCAACAACGATTAACTATTATATACGGTGTATCCTACCGCACCCAGATGATGAATCCTACTCCAATATCCGACGTGATCTGGTTCATGACTAAGATCGTATACTAACATAACAGCCATACCAAAAATAACTGACATTTAACGCTGAGTTGATGTGAAAAATGTTATTTTATACTATCATACCATTCAAATATATAATAAATTCCTAGACCTAACTGAT
>SDVV010011395.1:5632-15864 GCA_016164225.1 Gammarus roeselii | reverse complement strand
TGGGAAGATAGGGTTATAATTCAAGCTTACCATAACTGTGCCATTGCTGAGTCCAACACAGAGTGTACGTGAGTCTTGGGTGTAGTGCAGGCTTGTGGGGGCTGCTGGAAGGAAGTGGCACACGCTGGGCCAGTACTGGCCACTGGCGCGTCGCTGCCAGATACGTACAGATCTGCAATCATCGGTTAACATGAGTAATAAGACATCTCTGAAACTTCCATTCTTTATTTGGATTAAATACATGTTGACCTTTCATTACTTAGTAGTTCCATCAATCTGAAAAATGGGTGTAGGGAAGATTTCATTGAATGCTGGAAACCACACAGAATTTAGATAAAGCAGATCATTTTTTAATCAAAACCATGATTGGGAATTGCTTACTCCATTGTTTCACAACCAATGGTAGAAAGCTAATGCTGGTAATACAACACCTAGGGTCAGGTAGGCTCAAACTAACCACCTTCAGCTTTTCAAAGAATTCCTGAGTAGGATAATGTAATATAATACAGAGTTAAAACAGAATTTTATAAAAAGAATTCCATGATTTTCCAAACAAAATTTCAAAAATAATAAGCAGTTCTTATCTTTTCTGTGTAATTAAAGAATAATAATGCAGCTAAGAACAATAAAGCTGCTAATATGTAGTTATTTCTTGGCAATAAAAAATATTCAATATGAATATTATGCCAAGAATATGCAACAAGAGTTTGATGTTGATCACTTGGTTTTGTTTGCCAAACTGAGATCGTTTGTATTCCTGGTGGACTGTTGGGAGGCAAGAAGTAGTAGTAGTAGTAGTAGTAGTAGTAGTAGTAGTAGTAGTAGTAGTAGTAGTAGTAGTAGTAGTAGTAGTAGTAGTAGTAGTAGTAGTTTCTTCTGTTTTCCACTGGAGCTCCAGCGTGTAGTCACCGAGTGCTCTTTGTAGGGCAGGATGATCCTTTGATTCTGCACAGCTTCATGCATGAAGTTAAGTTGAAGTTCACAATTAATATGCAGGGAAGACAGCAAGTTCAGGATCAGAGATGATTCAAACTTTGTTACTTTCACACGGCTTCATATAGTCCGGTGTGTTTCCCAAAAGCAATCAAGTTTTTTTCTGTTTTCTGTTTCTGTGAGCAGGTGTTGTAGGTTGCAGGACGGGCTCAAGAAGGCTTGTCGGGCAGCTGCGAGTGCATCACAATCCATAGGTAAGTGTTTAACCCAGATTGCCACTTGGTGACAACAGGGGCATGGTGGTGGGTCAGGTCCCACGTCTACGTCCCTTAGGTGATCATGGGTTATCCACGTGTGTCCCGTGCATGGACGGCTAATGAACACCTGGTTTCCCCTATTGGAAGACCTGGCGTCGCACTCTCCCACGGATAATTCAACTGCAGGCATTTTTTGTCCACTTTGTTGCCAAGAGTTGTTCCATCGTGATGTAATACGTGAGTTGATGACTGGAAACCAGTCTTGGTAATGTATGGAGATAACTTGTTTTTGCTGGGTAGACACCCACTTAGCAAGGTAATCTGCACTCGTTTCCTCTTATTCCCACATGTCCAGGGATCCAGCAGAACTTGACCGCTTGGCCCGTCTCGGACATGGTGAATAGGTTGTGTTGCATTTTTCTAAGGGCAGTGGAATCAAAGTGCAGAGTTTTCAGCTGGGTGAGAACACTCAGAGTGTCTGAAAATATAACATAAATTCGGGGAGGCGCCACTTTTTGTAATGGAGAAGGCCAATTTGAGTGTGTGCAGCTCTGCAGAAAATACAGGGGCCTCTTGGGGCAGGGTGGCCGAACGTGAGGTCCCTTTACATACGGTGGCAGCTCCCACTCCGCCCAATGTTTTGGAGCCGTCAGTGTATATATGGCGGTGCTCAGAGTACTGTTCATCAAGTAGTCGCGAAAATTCTCGGCGGTACTTGTTGGTTGGGGTTGTTGCTTTGGGGTACGTTTGCAAATCTAGGTTGACCAGTGGTGGGCTGATCATCCACGTTGGTGTGTTGATTTGAAAAATTCAATAGGAGAATGAAGGCTTGATTGCTTTGCAACTGATGTTCAGCGAGGTCTGTTAGTTGTCCACACATAGAGGAAAGAGTGCGCACATGTTCTTCTTGATGTTAAGAGGCGTTTATCAAAAATGTTGGTGACGTCACTGAGTGTTGGGCTAGTAATGTAGCTCCTTGTCTTGAAATACTACTGTAGTGAGAGTTTATCTCTCCGAAGCGGAAGAAGAAGCTGGTTAGCAAGCACGTTCAGGGATTCTATGGGTGTGGAACGGAACGCACCGGTTGTGATACGCAGGGCGTTATTTACGATGATGGAGACAGGTTCAAGGGTGGTTTTGGCTGCTGAACCGTAAACAATTGCTCCGTAGTCAATGCGCAAGCGTATTGTTGTTCTGAATAACTTCATGCCGGTGTCCATATCGGCTCCAAATTTCAAGGATGTTACAGAGAGGATAAGTCCAGTTGCCTTTTTTGCAGCAAGTCTCCAGGGCTGTAATATGAGGTCGCCATGTGAGTTTAGGGTCCCACACAAGACCGGGGAAATTTATTGATTCCTTGTATACCAATGGAGTGTTGTTCAGCATTAGGGCTGGTTTAAGGTGTAAACCGGGCACAACAGGAAAGGGCATGCTTTCCGTTTTGGAGTGCAAGAATCAGAATCTGTTCAAGGAGGCCCAATTTCCGACTAGGTTTAGACATTTCTATAGTTCCTGTTGAATTGTTAAGAGGCTAGGGTGCCTGCCGCTCATTTGTGAGTCGTCCACGATTAGTGATGAAAGCAATCTTCTGTTGCGCGAAAGAATGTCTGCTATCTGGTCGATTTTCAGTATAAAAAGAGTGACACTGAGGACACTTCCTTGAGGGACGCCAATCTTAACCCTGAATATGCGGTTTTGCAAGAATTTTTGGATGTAACGTAGTAAGTGGCCTCTCAGCCATTTGCGGTGGAGGTCCTTCATGATGCCATATTTCCAGGTAGTATCGTATGCTTTTTCTATGTTGAAGAATATGGAAACCACGTGTTTCCTTCGGACAAATGCCTTTCTAATAACAAATTCCAGTCTTACAAGGTGGTCCGTCGTAGAGTGGCGCTTGCGGCCGCCACACTGGATGCTGTTCAGTCCTGCATGCATATCAAGGTCGTCGACAAGGCGCGTGTTTATCATTCTTTTCATGGTCTTGCAGAGGACGCTGGTAAGAGCGATGGGGCGATAGTTATGTAGGTCACCGTGGAATTTCCCGGGTTTGGGTATTGGGATAATTACAGATTCTTGTCATTGATCGGAAAAATTCATTTTGAATACATAGTGTTGAACACTTTTAATGAGTGCTCACGGGCGCCATCTGAAAGATTCTAAATCATGTTGATGTGTACCCGGTCTGGCCCAGGTAAAGTTTCACGTGTATGGTCTTTGGCGCAATGTAGTTCGTGGAGGAAGAAAGGTTTGTAGTAGGCCTTTCGTTTCTAGAAGTAAAGACAAGATGTTCACTTTCTCGCACGTCTTTTTCCCGTCGGAAAGCAGCTGTGTAGTTTGTTGATTGCGATATCTGGCTAAAAGTCTGAGCTAGTTTATTTGCGATTTCCATGTGGGAAGAATAAGTTCTGCCACCGTCTGGAAGGATGTCAATAGGTGGTTCGGGTTTTCTCTAGGTATGTCGGATTTTTTCCCACACTTGGGAGAGGGGGGTGTTTTGATTAACAGTGTTGACTAACTGAGCCCAGCTTTCACGTTTCTTCTCCACTTCAAGTTTTCTGTACATAGCAGATGCCCTTTTCCACGCTACTTGGTTCCTGGGGGACCGTGCGCGTCGGTAGGCATGGCATAGCCTTTCACGCTTATCTCTTTCTTCTTGCACCTCTAGGCACCACCATGGTTTCGGAAAGAAGGTTGAAGTCGCACATTGGGGAATGCTTGCCTCGGCTGCAGCTTGAAACTTTTCGTATAGTTGGAAGACTTGGTTGTGTTCCGAAATATTTTCGGGGATGCCATCCTTATCGTTCCACCCAATGTGTGCTAAGTTTTCCACCCAGCTGGCTTTCAGGTAGTTGAATCGAAGTTCTTGTGGGGCAGGGTTACTTGGTTGATTGATAAGAAGCAATATGATGACTGAGTTATGGTCGCTGTCTTGTGTTGAAGGCAAAATTCTCAAACGAGTTGGGGTGCCAGGGTAGAAGAGCATATGGATAAATCGAAGGCAGTTTCGCTTTCGGGGGTTATTCGGGTGGGTTGTCCGTCATTGAGCAGGACCAGGTTTCGAGTGTTTTTGGTGTTAGCCATTATCACTCTCCTGGGGTCTGTTCTAGCGCATCCCCATGTTTCATGGTAACTGTTGAAGTCTCCAAGGAGGAGTATTAGCGAGGGCAGTTGGTTTAGCATGTCGGTCATTAGTGCTTACGAAAGGTCATGACTTCGTGATGAGTAGATGGATACCACTGTTATTGGTCTTGAGACGCTTATCTTTATAGCGATAGCTTGGAGTTTTGTCCTCAGGGGAAGGGGGAGGTGAGGTACACTTTGGTGGATCATAAGCGCCACTCCGCCGTGAGCAGTCACGTTGGTGTGGCCTTCGCGGCGGTGTATGATATATTGGGGATTCTGAAGGCGGCGGTCTCTCGGAGTTTGATCTCTTGGAGGCCTATTACCGAAGGTTTATGGGTGGCGATTAAGAATAGCAATTTGTCTTCCTTGTTTCCCAGTCCCTAGCAGATCCACTGGAGGATATTGGTGTTCATTTTGAAGGCTGTTCACCCTCAGACCTTGATGATCTACAGTGGTCGCGTGATTAGCTGGAGCTTTTTGTGGTGCTCGCGTTTTTCAGTTTGCCCAGGGGTACCGGGTCGGGAGTGTTCACGGGAGCGTCCGCCTTCAGTGGAAGGCTGTCTGTTGTGATTGCTTCGGTCGCGGCTGCGAGCGCTCTTGTGGGAAGACGAGGGTGTGTGCTCTTTGTGTTCGCTTTGTAAGCAAGTGCGCTTTTCTTCTGTGGTAGCCTTTTATGATCTGCGTGTGTGGTTGTGTGGAGTGCGAGCTATTTGGGCCAAGTAAGATGACTGGTTGTACAGAGGTCGCGCATATGAGTTTTTCGACATAAGCGTCGTCGGTGAGGCCGTGATCGTTCTCGCTGGTGGCGTGTCCGTGAGTCGCGTTTGTTAACGGGGGATCGTGTCCCTCGCAGTGTTTTCCACGAATGAAGCCGCAATTGAGACAGGTGGAGGTAGTTCTGGATTTTTTGTCCTGGCGGGCAGTTATTTGAGAGTTGTTACTGATCTTTTTGCTCGGTGGCGCCTGGGTATCGGAGGCTTCTTAATCTGTTTACCTTTTCGTTTTGTAAAGTAGTGAGCCTTGCTGTGTTGTCAAATGCGGGAGATGCATCCATCTCGTCGTCCTCCTGGGCACCGAATAAATCCTTTCTAGGACTGTGAGTCTCTGGTGCAGGAGCGGCCGCTGGGCTGAGTTAGGAAGCACTGCAGCCAGGTAGGAGTCTTGGAGTCTTGTTACGATGTTGTCCTGATGATGCGTGGATGTTGTTAGGGGAGTTTGGTTGGATTGTCGATTTGACTGCTTCGGCATAATTGAGGCGATTTGGGTTATCGTCTTTCCAGATTTGGATGGCTTGTTTCTGAGTAACTCTGCGTTCGTTTCGTGATAGTTATTTCTTTTTGGTCCATGTGTTCTGGGCTGTTCCGGTCGCCTGCCTCGTGGTAGCATTTAGGGTAGAGGGCTTTGTAGTCTTTTCTGTCGTGCTCGCCAGCGCACTTCTTACAACGTTGGGATGTATGTGGCTGGCAGTATGCTATGACGTGGCCGTATTCAAGGCTTTCTTTTTGCACATTGGGGGCAATGTTGCAACTGGGTAGGTTTTGGTTCATCCTTGTTCACCCGGGATTACTATGAATTCCGGTGCGTCGAGTCCTGGGAAGGTTATTTGGTATGCAGTAGAACTTCGTTACGTGATTTTATCCATGTTGCTTGACGGACTTCGGTAAGTTCGTAATCCTCAGCTAGACTTTCAGAGAAAGCACTGAGGTCGGTTGAAGGTTGTAACGGGAGGTGTATATAATTTGTTTGGTATCGCTGAAGGATGGATGTATTTCACCTGTAACTTTGAGTTGTCTATGTAGGTAATCTCTTGCATAGCTTTATTGTTCACGTTCTACGACATAGGCCAGATATTTCTTTCTCTGTCGTTGAATTTCTTTCGGTTTTCCTCTAAGTTGTTTGGTGAGGAGTGACTTCATCATTATAAACGGATTAGTTGAAAAGGCAACTTTGCTTGCACCACTCTCGTTGAACGTTATGAGGAAGTGGGTGGGAAATAGTGCCGGTCTCCTCTCCCGGGTAGGAGGGTCATTCTGGGAAGAGCGCATCGAGACTACAGCCTCTCGTCGCCCGATCCCGTGATCTATCTGGTATTGGAGGATCGCTCTCTCCGTCTCCTCCTCTGGGCAATCTCTATGTCTGGTGGGGTGTCCGTTTACTTTGAAGTAAAAACAGTGCTGTTCTTCAGACTGGCACTACTGGGGATCTTCTCGTTTGTCATGGTCGTCCTGGGAGCAGTAAGAGCATCTTTGCTTACCATTACAGTTTCCACACGTGTGTCCGTATTTCTGCCATTTATAACATCGCATCGGACGTCTTTCGAATGGTGTAACCTTGGTTTTGGCAGCGCAGAAGGGAATGTCTAGATATTTTGGTGAAGTAGGGCAGTTGAATTTTAGTATTAGGGCTGTGGTAGTCTCTCTCCTTAGTGTGATCTTCGGTGCGATTTTTGATTCGACAACACAGTCTTTGTATTGAACAAGTCCAGTGATGTAAACCTCAATTTCCTCCTTCGGGATATCTTCAACGTAGATCAAACCTGAACTTGAAGAGAAAGTCGGGTGTGGCACTAGTTTGCATTTCTTTCTACAGAGTCTACTCTGATGGCAAAGCCTTCGTCGCCGCTGGTGGCGACGCTCAGGACTGGGCGGCAAGTGAAAGAGCCCAACTCTTTTCGCAAAATGTATAGACAAATATCCGGTCTGTCGTTGGGGTCGAACGTGATCTTCAGGTGTTCGGGAAAGGTATGACTGTTGTTGAACAAGTTGTGTTCATTGAATGGCGTGTATTGCTTCCTCCTTGCAGCCCTCAAAGCTTGGTTAGGGTTTTGGCGGGGTGAAGAGTTGTCGTAGGACGTAGATGTAGAGGTACTTGCGTAATTTGCGGGTTCTTAAGTTAGTTTGTTCTTTACTATTTCGTATATATGAAAAAATGGTCTTAACATGACCCTCAAGCCTCGTTAGACGGTCGTCAATTGTGCTAGGTTCTGCAGCAAAAACTTTTGCTTCCTGCTCAGAGAGACCGGTTGCTTGGCTTTGTAGATTTCTGATTTTCTGGACGTTCCTGGTTAACTCGTCGATGCGGTCGTCTCTCTGGTCATCTTCAGCTGAGGTGTCGCTGGTCATCTTGGAGAGGCTGACGTTCATGGCCGTTGGAATCTTGGTCTTTGTCACTCTGGAGGGGGTGCTGGACTCTCCCGGGTGGGGCTTGCACCTTCGCCACCATTGGACCCCTGGTTCACGTCAGGGGCCAGGGGGCTCACTCGTAAAGGCCTCTTGACCGGTTTTATGGCTTCTAACGTTAAAGTTAATTGAACACTTTGCAAGCAAAACAAACGTGCGGTTTAAGATCATAGCACAAACTAGGGACCAGCCTGTGCTATCTAAGGGGGTTTCTGTTAATAAACTGTACGTGAACAAATGCAAATTACGAAGGCAGATGTGTGTGTCTCTGTGAGGGGAGTTGTCAGCTATTTTTGGGAGGTGACAAGTGGAGTGTTGAGTTTAGGCTGAGTTTTCATCTCCAAATGAAGGGTGTTGTAAGAAAGATTTCCACTCTGGCAGCCAGTCTGCTTTGCTCTACTGTCAATAGGAGATCAAAGACCAAAGACCAATCTTGGACTCATGTGGGTGGAACGTGGGATTTTTGCCGAGTTTGAGACTATTTGAGTCAGTGCAGAGGCGGTGGACCAGGGAACTTGATGGGCTGGGGGAGTGAGCTACGGTGAGCGGCTCAGAGCTTTGCAGTGGTTTTCTGAAGAGGTAGGTTGTTAGGTTTGGATCTGGTTTAGTGTTTGAAGATTTTTCATTGTTCTGCAGATTCAGGTTTGTCTGCTCTGTTTGAGAGAGCTCCGGATATTGGCACTCGTGGGCATTCTTTCAAGCTTGTGGCTGCTTGCTGTCAGACAGACTATAAATGCAGATTCTTTTATTCTTGCTGTGAGCAGGTTTGGAACTGACTCCCCTGTGATGTGGTGCAATTAGATTACCTTTGTGGCTTCAAGAGGGACTCAGCTGAGGAGTTGGAGGTCGAGAGGTGTTGTATGAGTTTTGCTAGACTCAATGAATTTGATTATAAAGTTTTGCCAGTGTTTTTTGTGAGCAGTGCTCCCTTGTGTGTTTCCTAGCCTGAACTAGCGATGGGGTGGGGCACGCTAGGGGTGTGGGAATGTTCAAGTCTACATTTAATAGCCAACTTACAGCCCTTTGTCTGCAATTTCATCTTCGGTATCTTCAGCGTATAAACCCACTTCTGGCAGCCTGATCAGCTGGTCAGAAACAGTCAAGTTGGTGAAAAGGGTTAGTGAATGCATGGTTGATCCTCCGCTATCCAAGGACCCAGGGCAGGAGCTGCCCAGGTGTGTGATGAGGCCTGGAAGCGGGGACCTGTCTTCCAACTCAGCTCTGCGCTTGTCAAACCCAAAAGAAACACAGAGGAAGCCCAGAGGAGAATCTTATGGCTGGAAGTGTTGGAGTATGGTGCATGGATTATCCCAAATGCCAAAACCCAGATTGGTTTGCAGGTGCAGAGTTGGTGTTGGTTTAGCAGGCTTTGTGACCTTGCCTCTTGAACAGCTTGGGTGGGCAGTTGCCATCACTTACATTTTGAGTTGTGCAAAATTGTTAACTGTCTTCAGTGTTTTATTTTGTTGACCTATTGAACACATTCCGACCAGCATGCTACAGCAGTTTTTGTGCCTAGTTTTCTTTTTACTGCTGGCGCACTGGGGTATACTGACTTCCATGCCTGCATGCCCTGTTGGCGGGGTTATCAGGACTGTGAGGGGCTCCAAAGGTGAGACACATCTGAGGAGGATTGTGTTGGCGAGGTGTCTGTGCTGCCGCCGCTGCCTTGCTGCCAGCACTCTCCTGTTATCTTCGAGTATAACTTCAGTGAGGAGGGGCCGCCAGAGGGTGTGGTTGTGGGGAAGAGAGGTTTTTGCTTTAAGGGGAGTATGCCATAATTATAGAGGCTATGTCTCAGGTCGACTGGGGGCTAGAATTCAGTTATTCTTCAGTGTGTGTAGACTTTTCATTGTTGCTGTCAGTTAGATGTCCCTGATTGAAAAGTTCATACCACGTTTGACTGTTTGTTCTGGTCTCACATGGGCTGTCAGGGCGCCCTCTGCTCCATCTAAAGCTAGTCCATACTTGCTCTTTCTTACACCAATAGATGGTCAGATATTCCACCACCCACCAAAAAATCAACATAAAATCCATCAGTACTCTCTCAACCACTGCACCATGGACCGCTTACTTATGGATATCTTGAATTTGAACATGCTGCTTCCAACCATCAGCCCACACTTCATGCACAGACTTAACAGGTTCTCTTCATTGTCATTTCTATCAGGAATGCCACACCTCCCACTGACATTCTCCACCACTACATTTCTAACTTTTGTATTCCAATCCCCCAGCACCTGCACATTGGTTTTACCTCCAAAACTCTCAACACACTCTCAGGTCAGTCCAAAACTGCTCCCTCTCCTCCTCACTCCTCTTGCTACCAAGTCTATAAGCACTCACTTACACCCCTCATTGTATATCCGACTCAATTTTCACCATAATTTTGGAGGCTCTATCTCAAGTCAACTGGGGGGGTCTTGGGTCCAGTCCTCTTTCTCATATATGTTACTTTTTTGACATATGGCCTTGTATTTTTAGTTTGGCCCATTTGCTGGTGATTATAAAATTTATTTTTCTTCCCAACGTCATGATGTTGTTGGTGGTGTGTCTGCTTTGCAAGGAGACCTCAACAAAATATTCCGGACTGCATTTTCATGGAATTTGTCATTGAACCCTTGCAAGTGTGTTGTTTTACGTTTCAGAAGACGTTTTGCTGGTTGGATTGGTCTTGGTGCAGAGGCTAATTACACTTTTGGGGATGCTCATTTGAAGTTTGTCCAAGTTCATCGCGATT
>SDVV010011394.1:0-15864 GCA_016164225.1 Gammarus roeselii | reverse complement strand
TATATATATGTATATATATGGATAAGATATTTGCATTGGTGAAAAATCAATTAGATATGTTAAAATACAGATGGATATGTATACCTGCATGCACAATATGAACATCAAAAAATATCTAATATACAGCAAAAATACAAAATTGTATAAATAACATCAACATTATCAACAATATTCAATTTAAAATCTCAAACAATTACAACAATCGTTAAGTTCCAGAAAAGTAATAATAATGATTATCATATTTAAATATTTTGAAGAAGAAGAACAATCCTATGCAACTGTACGTAGTTACGTTGTTCGGTCGGTCTTCCTCGCTTGCCAGATACTTGTATCCCTGTTTGATGGATATGCTTTTCTTAGTTATTTATACCCAATATTTAATTGATAAATTTATTTGAAATGTTAATGATGTGAAATGTCTGAACATTTTCGATATGCATACCTTTTTAGAAATCAATACAGTGTTATTCCTCAGGATAAAATAGTTTGGTAGCATCCCAAGCACAAGCTGCCGCGCCAATGTTCCGCGAACTTGCTCGGCTTCTCTCCGCGCCATTATCACACACCAGAACTACCTAGCTGGATTGTTACGCGCCAGACCATTGTGTTCTGCCCTATGCGGCGTGTGCGCCTCGCACGCAAGGAGATTAAATGGATGGAGGCGGCTCAGCCGCTTCAAACTGAAGCATGGCAACCTAGCGTGTGGCAATGAATTAAAATGAAGACCACTACGATGACGGCTTTTTGCAGTGCCTTCGCCTGCTCTGAATAGAGAACTTATAGAACTGTAGTCACTTTTCTTATGTTGGTACATTATAAACGTAAAAAGAATGGAAATTGTCTTTCTAAATGGTTTAAATCATCGATTTGGAGAGAAAACAGTGCTTAGACTGGGTGCATCGATGAGGTAACTACATGTTTGCCGTCAAATTTTCACCCTCGTTGAATAGGCATCGCGCATTAAACATTCGCATCGCATCGAATATAACTTCAAACAGACCACTAAATAGTTATCTTAACTTTTTCTTGATAACCCATAACCTTATCGCTTGGAAATCGAGATCTAGTACTTAACACTGACGATTCCTGTGCGGTTTCATCGTTAACACTGGAGAAAGGTTAGTTCATTTTATGTTTAATCGCACAAGTTTGTCTGAATTGCCGGATTTAATATAGTGTGAAGTAAATATTTATCCCCGTTGGTCATGATTTTTGACATAAAATATGTGCGTTGTTCTTCTCGTCAAAGTGTATTTATCATGGCACATCTTTTATAAAACATTGTACAGTGTACCGGATCTGCATGGACCTAGAATAAAAACTGATATCAAAATTGCACGGAAGGCCATCGAGTTTGCGCGCATCAAGCCGGAGGCACACAACTTGCCATTGCATAAAACTTTGGTTATCAAACATATACGACCTTATTCCTTGATCCAAGCTGTAATCCTTTAAAAAATCAAGTGTGTCTTCTGATAAAATGCATTGCTTTGTAATACCTGTTAGTAAGATACTTAGATGCTGCGAATTACTATGCTTCGAATTCACAGCAACTAAAGAACACCAACAGTCGGCATTTTTTAATGTTGATTCTTTTCAATGGACTCCAATGTAACAATGTGTTGTTATAAATAGATGCAACCAACTTTATTTTCAAGGTTTGTGTTTCAATCAATCCTGACATGTCTCATTCCTGTATAGATTTTTTCTATCAAGAATTAGAGCGCTGCTCTCCGCTGGGCGGTCGTCCAACCTCCTTGGTGACTGGCATGTGGTTTCAGGGTACACTAACACTTTAGTGTACTCTGGGCGGCTTGGTTTCTTCACTCGCTAGCGTTGGTACAACTGACTGCCGTCTCCGCCTATACAACCTCCTTGCTCGCACGTCCAGAATATTGTTTCGACACGCTGAAAATACGGGTACAAGTTCAGTGCGTTTAGGGTCTTATGAGATCAAACCGCACGATGCTCGCAGTTGATATCATCTGATGTTTTTTTTTATTGTCTACACCTAAATCGTTCTCCATCTATCCCTTTCTCAACTCGTACTGATTTATTTCCTGTGCACTATTTGCGCGTAAGATTGCCAGGATTGGCTGACGTCTCAGCTATTGAGTAGGTAGGAGTCGGGGGTCTCAGAGGTGCGACCGTGATTCATAATAACCTGAGTGACCCACGCCTCGTAGCAAGCTGTTCCGCAGTCAGATTTTCCATTCAGGGTTATGGTTATTTATGGTTATTTTATGCCCGTAATGACATATTAGATTTTTCCTATGCAGAGTTCAACTTCATATGAAAATTTCTTACGGTATTATGTCTGGACATTCCTCCTTTATGAATATTATTACTTTTATTTCTAATGAGTTCAAATGTCGAGCGGGAAAATGATGATTGAATATTCCTCTTCATCTTTAATTATAAACGAACTCCCTTTCGCTACTGTACACTTTCACTTTCAATCAAATAAATATTTAGTGACGCTTATTTCGTGCTCACATATGATGCTTATTCGTCGATTTATGATATATTCATATCCATCCTCTCCACTTGGCTATACATTTTTGATCTAACCTTCGCAGTTTTGGTATTCACTTGTAATTTTGATTTAGCAAATTTCATCCATTTTCATATGCAAATTACATCGCTTCTTTTGATTGTTATACTTATTTTCAAATTATTCTTGTTTTTACATATTATTCACACCCATCGAAACCTCACCTAACCTAACCTTATGTATGGTATTCAGTCATTGATATACACTATGAAGCCCTCCAAACGACTCTAAATAACACTTTAACATATATGTTATTTATTTCGTTGTCACTCTCAACCCATATTAGTTAGCAAAGAGGACCCAATTTCAAACTTAGATTAATTGAATGTTACAAGTAATTCATGTGTGTATCCAGTTTCATACAAACGGACACATGGTCTCACACTATGTTTTTCTAATTATACTTCAATATCTTTGTTGGCTATACATATTTTAATGACTTACATCTCTGCAAAGCCGTTTCTTTCTTATAATTTTCATATTCTTGACGATGATTTCGTTTCAGATGTCGCCACACATTACTATTGGATTTATGTTTATTCAATTTTATTTCTTTTTTTGCACAGATTTCAGACCCCATTTACCCAATCACTCCCGAACAAACGATGTCTCAAGCTATGCCCAATCCTTCCATAACAGAACCACAAACTTGACTGAGCAAGATTTGATCGGACTCTGATTTATATCCTACCAATCTGTAACACATCTAGATCATTTACCCCGAGATAGGTTTATGGCTTCCTTTCATACAGTGAAACATATTTTTCTACTAATTTCGACAATTCGATGTTGCCTCCGACTAACTGACTTGATGCATTTTAATGCAATTAATTGCTTAAGCTTTGAGTTTAGTCTAATATAAACATTTAATATAGAATTTCCATGGTTTATTATTATTTTTAAAGGCAATATTTATAGACCTTGCTGGCATCATCAATACCATCTAATCGTTTTGATTTGAAACAGCATGGTTCGTACATCCAACCATACCCATCATCACTTTATTTAAGTTTCCTCTCAAAATCCTTCATATACTCCATCATATCTTTGATGTGAATACCGAAGGCTGTTCCCGTGAGTCCACAAATGTATTGCTTCTTCTTCTTGAATCTTAATTATTCGAAACTTCTCCAATTCAAAGTCATTCTGATCTTCGTCATTGTAAATTTTTTGCATACGATCCAGATTTTCTTCTGTTCTTAGGTCCAATTTGTTTTTCCCCTACCACTGCTTTGTTACAGTCATGATGATGATTTTCTACTTGGATCATACCAATTTCGAGATTTGATTTCTTATTTACCTTCAACTCTGGTACATACGACTGGAACACGTCGACATTAGTTACCCATAGTTGACTTCCTTTTTCCTTCATCCATATATGAATGATATCTCCCACTCTTTTTGATTCTTGTTTTACCCATTCTGAGTTAACTGATATTTCAAACACTAGTCAATATTTGTTCGATCCGACTCTTATCATCTTCGGAGAATTTCTTCTTCCAACACTTGTAAACAAATTTACATGTTGTTTTCACAAATCACTAGGCTTAACATTGCTCGCCTAGGTAATCAACTGTGTATGTATGTATGTGTATAGGGCTGTGTGCGTATGTGCAAGTGTATGTTCAAGCGTATGTACGTGTTACATGAGTTTAAAAAAATGATCAACAATATTTTTAAAATTCAAAACTATAATGAAATTTCAAACTTTCGAGGGATGGCAGAGACAAGTCGGTTTATTGAAGTGATAACTTGGCTACGTAAGTAAGGAGTTATCCCTCGAAAATTTGAAATGTTAATAAAGTTTTGAATCTAAAAATTATGTTATACATTTTTTTAATGCATGTAACACGTACATATGCTTGAACAAACGCATGCACATACGTACACAGCCCTATACACTTACATACATACACAGTTGATTACCTAGGCGAGCAATCTTAGGCCTAATGTTTTGCGAAAAAAAAACATGGAATCAACTTATAATAGCTAGCTGGATACCGAGAATGGAGTCTGTGTTACGTTGAGATCAAGCGGAGACGCCCGTTTTGTTATAGAATAAACAAAATGAATATTCACATCTCAAAAAATTGTTTACATGTGTAAACATTACACAGTATACTGTAGCTGCATGGACCTCGAATAAAAACTGATAACATCAAAATTACACGGAAGCACATCGTTGTTGCGTGCATCAAGCGGGATGCAAGCTTCTAGCCCCTGCATGATGTTGTGAGTTCACCGCTGTCATGTGACAGCCTAAGAATAAAAATTGGTGAGAAAAAATTTGGTGAGAACAGCTGTATCTTTACATGAACACCACAACCCCTCCCAATATTGCGTCATAGCTGCTACCCTATCAGCAATTGTTCAATATGGATTCGTTATTAATCGCAATAACTGAGTATTTTTGTTCTAGATCAAGTTTCTTCAGACTAGAGGTGAATCCTGGTTTTATGTGTGAGCACATTCTGTTATTGCGTTTTTTATACGCAAATATTAGCTGCTTGCCGGGCAATTCGCGTAAATATTAGTGAAATTTTCAATGTGGGAATAATGTACTTTTTGTTTGATCGCCGTCCCATGTCGAGCTGCAGATTCATAATTTGATTTTCTTGTCTTGAGTCATCGTGATTCGTTTAACAGGTCCAGAGTATTGATGGCCTACGTTCGTGATCATTTTTGTTGGGCAGAGGAATCGTGTTCACGACTTGTGTCATGACATGTTGATTTAACGAACCCGTATTTCAAAGGGCCATTCAAATCTCATAAATGTATCGTAGTAATCACCGCAATTAAAGCAGAATGTGTCATTCTACGCTGCACACATAGCATCACTTACGTTTAGTCAGATGATGAAAAATACATTCCCGTGTTATTTGGCGAACAAGATTTTCGTCATATTTGGCTTGGTTCAGTGCGGATTGACAGACGAAGAAAGCTGCGTTAGATGGTTCTTCTACGTTTGATTGACTTCGGCTGTTGGCTGTCCGAAGTATGGGATGGGGCGACATGATGCAGCGTGTTCTATCCTCTTTTTATGATTTCTGGCTATTTCATAATGATATAGTTCTTCTAACGAAACGACGACGCGAGTTAGGACTTATATTAACGATGCAAGTTAGGTCTAATATTAACGGAATGGAATTGTGATTATTTCGCTTTATATAGTATTTATACAATGCTTGTTTACGAACGTGGCGAATGAAGAAATAATCAATCCCATCGGAAGAAAAGTTTTTCAACATTTCGTAATTGGCGCCGTCGATTTTCTGCTAATCATACAGTTTCTGAAATTCGAATGTCCATTGGCTATCGAACAGGTACAGAAAGAGCAGGTACAGTAGCATAGAACAGGTACAGTAGCATTGATCGAAGCAGGAAAGAACACCACAGGTCTCACAGAGTTGAAGAAAGGAACTATGTCACATGATCCCTTCTCGCTTGAAGCAGCTTGTTTAAGTGTCATTTTCTGTGTGCGTAAAATAACGGTCAATAAGAGACCAGGGCTAGGCAGAGCGAGCGCACTGGCACATAGCCTCATTCAGTTTGATCTTTGAAAGCGTTGCGTTCGTGAAGGCTGGAGAAAGGAACTATGACACAAAGTTCCTTTCTCCAATGAATTTGATTTTTTCAACATTTTGTCAGAAAGATCACTTACGCTTTTTGGCCTTCAATTGTGGGAGTTGAGTTGTTAAATTTGTAAAATATTTTTATCGTGTCGTTACGGTAAAGTTATTAGACCTGTATTTGTTCTTAGTTTTTTTTCTCTAATTTATGTCTCATAATTAATAATAGATACATTTTAAATTTTATAGAAATTCTTTGTTAGGTTGGTAGCACTACTTAGTTTCAGTTCAAATTGGAACTCTGCAGCCAACATTTGACCAGCCTGCCAATTAACGAACATTCTTGGAAATCTGTAGCCAACATTTGGCAACTCATCGCTAACGAACATTCTTTACTTTACAGACCATCAAATGTAAAATTCCAGCATCTTCATCTCCTTATTAGTTTCGATTAATTAAAGTCCAATACAAGCTACTGCTTTGCGTTTTATTTCCATGTATTTCTTCAAATTTTGGTACTTCATCGTTCAAAATGTAATTCCCTAACTTGTGCAGTAAGAGCTTTTCTGTATTGACGTCATTTATTATCTTTGCTGTCACCTCGTGTTATTTCATTCTGAAATATGCTATAAATTGTTGAGTGGGAAATAATTGCTTCTAAGTAATAATAGCAAAGAGGGAGTTGAGCTTAATGTTGATGACTAACCAATCCATTTCTATTGGAATCTCTGTTGATGAATTTTCTCTCAAACTTGCTGCCAAATAGAGTAACACTTTGTATCAGGACTACGGGTAACTTTCAGTTGAGCTAGGGTTCAATTTAATATGGTTGCCGGTGCCAAGATTTATAAACTGACTAGTCTATAAATCTTGGCCAGTGCAGCCATTTAGCGAACGGACCAACTTCGACTGACGAACTTAAATTAAAGGCTTATCAAGAGCCAGCGCGTTTTGGTGCAGTGTATTGTCTTTGATTATAGTTTATAAGTCAATGTTGAGCAAAGAGAGTCAGCAATTAATTGGAATCCAACCTCAGGGTAACTACGTCGTGTATCAATGATGTCACTGTAATCTTTAGGGAAAATTAGAAATCATCAACACGGTCTGTGTTGTTGCTCCGTTTTTTTGTATCAACGATACAGTTAATATTGTTATGTATTTTCTCCAGGATTTTCTCGTTAGTGCCGTTTTTGAACTACTGCAAAATGTAGTTCTTTCCTGCAGTTGCTTTGCTGTTGATGGTTGAGTTATCCTCGGCAGTTGATTTTGACTTACTGAACTATCGAAATAAAATCACAAGATCACTGAAAAATTAGACAAACGAGGTCAACTGTAAACTGACCTTGTCTGTATCGGAAGGAAAATTGTACAAGTAAAGTGTCGATGAATCAAATGAGACGCTTAATGAAACATTTCGATTAGACACAGTGGTTGAAACTCCAATTGAAATCAGGCTGTAATTGTAAGGGTGTTCCGGGATTAGCAGCGTCAAGTGGACTATCCCACAACACCTCAGATAAGGAAATGCATCCCGCAGACTCAGCGCGAAACAGTAAAATTTCGAAGAATGCAAAGGCTTTATACCTGACGAACGAGACATTGGAACAAAAATATACATAGCAGTTGCTACCAAAAGTTTGACTATTAAGTACATCTTCAATCTAAACATTTTGATGCCTCCTCTAGAAAGTACGGAGCGTTCCATGTCACCTCTCGTGACGCTGCCGTCTTTTGACACCGGGAACACATCTATGTGGAACTAAGGAAATATTTTTGAAAGCCTGATCAATGAAATGAAAATCATGAATTATTCAATGTTATTGAGCAGCCTGATGAATTCGTCTACATTGAAGATTGTACTTAATTACACAGAAGCGTTTTTCGTGGCTCCAATTCTGGAGTAGCTTGGCTTTGATGAACCATACCTTCAGACTGTGGGTTACTTCCTCCAGGATGAGGTGTTTGTGTCCATTGTGTTCCGAGCAAACCCCAAACCAAGGATAGTTTGGTCAGTGAACCACACAGCCCTAGAGTCCGGCCAATCCTTGGACGAGAAGTACGAGGCCCTGGAGCTGGCGGCGGTGGGGCCTGGCCAGTACAGGGCCAGCTTGCGGGTGAGGACAGTTGCTGCAAGTGACGCAGGACAGCTTTTGGCGCTCACCGCCCGCAACGGCCTCGGACACAGACGTTACACGAGGGTCATGTATGTTGCTCCCCTTGAGAAGATCACCTTCTAGTATCTTGCTTACGGAGTTTGCTGCCTCACCTCCATCCTTGTGACCTTTATTGTATTCAGAATAGTTGTTTCACTGGTTCGATTATAAAAAATTAGAAAGGTACAAGAAAATCAGTGTTATCAGACACTTCACCGCAATAACATAAAAATTAAGTAACTCCAAAGACTGGGGTTGCTGTTAAATTATGTGCTTTACAGATACACTTTCATCAACTAGACGAGTCATTTACTCTGTGGACTGGTTGTTGGATATCTCTTTTATTTATAAATTCTGAAGGATCGTCTGCCGGAACCCTTGTATGAACTGTGTTTTGGATGGATTACCTGTCTTGCGTTGACGTTTGGCTTTGTGAAATTTGTGGCATTTCGATGTTTGGTGACGTTGTCGTTGGTGACAGTGGCGGCAAAGACATTTCAGTCGTTTGTACTGATGACCGTCTTTTCAAGTATTATTCTTGGCGCTGGAATGAACGTAATGCACTCCTCCCAAGAGATTGTTGGCTCCATTACTTGCTTCATGGGAAAACATGTCGACATGCAAGTTTATGCACAGGTCTAGTTAGCTCTTCCTATCGTGGGGAGCATCCAAAGTCTGTTTACCAACGACACATCAGTTAAGGATCTCCAGGAATTGTAAGCAAAGATGGATAATGTTCTGAAAGAAATGGATACAGAATTCACAGTAGACAAAAATCAAGAAAATGTCGTAGCTAAAGAAGTAAACGACGAGGCGGATTAGAAAGTAAATGCTCCAAAACGTTCTGAGCTAATTGCAGCAAAATTTGGCAACGGAAGCACCAATGCAAAAAGAATTGAAAATTCGTACAATGCTAAGTCCCAGGCTCGATGTGAGACCATCATCAGCACGACGGTGATACAGTGCGTTGTGGCGTTTAAGAAGTCTATCGACAAATGCTACGAAGATCTGAGTTTTTGGATAGACTGGATTGTGTGTCCTTTGATGGATTACTCATTGGATTGCCGGAAGATTCGAGATGGAAAAGGTGAAGGGGCAAAACTCAAGTGTTCTCAAATAACGGAAGGGGAGAGAGGCATTGGAAATATAGTCGATGGAATAGACCAGAGTTCTCAGCTCTTCAACAGCAGTGTAAATCTGGCTGTCGCTTACACACCTAATTCGGACTTCGACATGAATCTTGATGCCGTGAGGAAATAAACTACAAAATTAAAGGCAGACGTTGCTAGGTCGCTGAATTGGTTCCAACATCATCTCATTATACTTGAATATAGCGTCTTTATAAGTTTTTTCTTTACGGTTTCTGAAAATATTCGCTACCTTGCTCTATACGGCTAGGATATTAATTTTGATAATATATATGTCACTGACTACTTCCTTAGACGAGACAGGAGGAGGAAACAAATGGCCAAGGAATCACTGTTTCCTTTGAAGAAAGTGGAAGAGCAAGACCTCGTGACGTCACTCTTCATGAGACGAATGACATAAGAAGAAATGTACGTGAAAAACGAGCAATATTTTACTATATGTGTAATATTTTTGTTTCTCATATTCGTCTATGCTGCAGACCAATAATTCTATCAAATGTCTGTGTTATTTTAGAAGCACGCACGGATAAAATATAATTTAGACTTGAGGTTCAACCACTCTACACTCGTTTATGGAGAAAATATCATCAGTAATTTCTTACGTAGAATAGTTTCAAATTTTAATATCCAACTGCAGGATGAACAAGAATATCGAACAGAAGAATGTTTCCCTCGAATAAATGCCCCTAATTACAGCCGCTACGGAGGTGTCGTTTTGTACCTCCTGTTCGCTGCAATATTCACTCAGTGGTCGCCGTACTTTTTAAGGGTCAGGAGGGCTGTCTGCGCTCTTTTCTTTCCTTTGCGCGAACGAGAAAGACTGCTCCATCTTTATGAAACTCTTCGCAGAAAGAGGAAAGGTTACTTGCTATTAGTAAAACAGAAATTATTAAATTGTTTGGCCGAGGGTCGCATCGGGGATTTGAGGTAGCCTGCGTGGTGGGAGCCATTACGAAAGCGATCTTGCATCCTTGACACTCTTATGGTTGGCGTCGGTTTGAGGTACTCTTGCATCGTATGCGGTGACCCTGAAGACAAAGACATGGTGGTGTGCCCGACACCATCGTGCGCTCTCTAGTACTGCTCAAGGTGCTGGACTGATTGCTTTGGGTGTTGCCTCAACTGTACTTTGAGCCACTTTGACTAGCTCTCACTGGACGACCTCACTGTCGCGCTGGGGGCTTACTCCTACTGACCAGCTCTCACATGACGACCTCACGGTCGCGCTGGTGGTGTCCTCCTACTGACCTGCTCTCACATGACGACCTCACGGTCGCGCTGGTGGTGTCCTCCTACTAACAAGCTCTCACATGACGACCTCACGGTCGCGCTGGTGGTGTTCTCCTACTAACAAGCTCTAACATGACGACCTCAATGTTGCGCTGGTGGTGTCCTCTTACTGACCAGCTCTCACATGACGACCTCACCGTTGCGCTGGTGGTGTCCTCCAACTGATCAGCTTGCACTAGACGACCTCACCGTAGAGCTGGGGTGTCGTCTTCTTACTGACCAGCCCTCACTAATATACCTCATCTAGGGTTGTCCTTCTTCTATCCAGCACTCACTAGGCGACCTCATCATTCGCTGGGGTGTCCTTCTACTAACCAGAGCACTAGACGACCTCGCTGTTGCGCGGGGGATGAGGTCAGTCTGACCAGCTCTCACCAGAAAACCACATCTTTGCAATGGTAGTCTCCTCCTACTTACCAACTCATGCAAGACGACCTCACCGTTGCGCGGGGGGTGCCGTCCATCTGACCAGCTCTCACCAGATGACCACATCTTTGCAATGGCGGTCTCCTCCTATTTTCCAGCGCATGCATGACGACCTCACCGTTGCGCAGGGGGTGTCGTCCATCTGACCAGCTCTCACGAGACCACTACATCTTGGCAATGGCGGTCTCTTCCTACTTACCAGTTCATGCAAGACGACCTCACCGTTGCGGGGGGGGTGTCGTCCATCTGACCAGCTCTCACGAGACGACCACATCTTTGCAATGGCGGTCTCCTCCTACTTACCAGCTCATACAAGACGACCTCATCGTTGTGTTGGGGGTGTCCTCATACTGGCCAGCTCTCGATATACGACCTCATCTTTGTGCTTGGGATGCCTTCCTGCTGACCAGCTCTAACTAGACGATCTCATAAGTGCGTTGGAGGTGTCTTCCTACTGACCAACTCTCACTGGGTGACCTCATCATTGCGTAAGGGGTGTCGTCCTCCTACTGAATAACTCTTACTAGACGACCACATCATTGCGCTGGGGGTGTCCTCATACTGACCATCTCTCACTAAACGAGATCGTTATTCGCTAGGGGTGTCATTTACTGACTAACTCTCACTAGACGATCTCACAGACACGCTGGTGGTGTCCTCCTACAAACCAGCTCCCACTAGACGTCCTCACCTTTGCGTAGTGTCGTCCTCCAGCTGACCAGCTCCCACTTGACGACCTAGCGTCACGCTGGTGCATGGTGTCTTCCTACTGACCAGCTCCCAATTGACGACCTAACGTCGCGCTGGTGTCCTCCTACAGACCAGCTCCCACTTGACGACCTAGCGTCGCGCTGATGCATGGTGTCCTCCTACTGACCAGCTCCCACTTGACGACCTAACGTCGCGCTGGTGTATGGCGTCCTCCTACTGACCAGCTCCCATTTGACGACCTAGCGTCGCGCTGGTGCATGATGTCCTCTACTGACCAGCTCCCACTTGACGACCTAACGTCGCACTGGTGTCCTCCTACTGACCAGCTCCCACTTGACAACCTAGCGTCGCGCTGGTGCATGGTGTCCTCCTACTGACCAGCTCCCACTTGACGACCAAGCGTCGCGCTGGTGTATGACGTCCTCCTACTGACCAGCTCCCACTTGACAACCTAGCGTCACGCTGGTGCATGGTGTCCTCCTACTGACCAGCTCCCACTAGACGTCCTCACCTTTGCGTAGTGTCGTCCTCCAGCTGACCAGCTCCCACTTGACGACCTAGCGTCACGCTGGTGCATGGTGTCTTCCTACTGACCACCTCCCACTTGACGACCTAACGTCACGCTGGTGTCCTCCTACTGACCAGCTCCCACTTGACGACCTAGTGTCGCGCTGGTACATGGTGTCCTCCTACTAACCAGCTCCCACTTGACGACCTAGCGTCGCGCTGGTGTATGGCGTCCTCCTATTGACCAGCTCCCACTTGACCACCTAGCGTCGCGCTGGTGCATGATGTCCTCCTACTGACCAGCTCCCACTTGACCTAGCGTCGCGCTGGTGCATGGTGTCCTCCTACTGACCAGCTCCCACTTGACCTCTTCCTGTCAGCGGCATCGCCGTCACACGGAGTGCTACTCTCTGCTGTACACAGTACCATGTAAAATCTTTACGACCAAGAAAGAAATTCAATTATTGAAAACATCAAACAACTTTTGCGTAGTTGGCGGGTGGAAGCCTCGTACTGAACACGCGATCAAACAATAATGCGTCATTAAATTGTTGTATTAATTTCATCAGCTCCCGAGATGGTATCACCATGTCGTACGATTTCAACAGCTTCCTAGATGATATCCCCATGCCGTACGATTTCAACAGCTCCCTATAAGATATCCCAATGCCGTACGATTTCAACAGCTCCCTAGATGATATCCCCATGTCGTACGATTTCAACAGCTCCCTAGATAATATCCCATGTCGTACGATTTCAATAGCTTCCTAGATGATATCCCCATGTCGTACGATGTGGCAATTATTGCCTTCACTCAATACTCCCCATGGCCTTCCATTCAGTTGTTCCTCTATACATACGCTTGCTGTAATCTATATTATTCCGCCTTTAATATTCTAATGGTATCTCTCTATGAAATATAGTGTAATAATGAACTCTTTATTTGCAAATTACCTTTTTAAATTTAAGCATTATTAACCCAGTAAAAGATTCGTCGGATAATGGCGACGAATTATCTGCCCGCCACCTACTAATGTAGGGATTCAAAAGGTAATCCATACCTTCTACCCGAGGTGGACTTAGACTTACTCATCATCGTTTATTGGTTCTTTCTGTGTTAAGAAGAGTGGTCTATTATGTCGAAACGATAACACGATTTTGAAACGAGGAGGTACGCATTAAATGTTCATGGTCATTAGTTTATTTTTGAGGAATCGATGTTGCTTACATGGGATCGGGTACAGTCCTGAAGGCTCGATGAATGACGGTGGAAGAGAGGATGGCGCCGGAGGTTAAGGATAGAGAAGGAACAGATTGATGACCTAATCGAAAGTCAAGCAGTTGATTATTTGTATTTCGTTTCCGGCTGCTGGTACGCCTAACCTGCACAATGACCTAGCATTGTTCAAAATGGCACTGGATGGTCTTCGCGGATACAATGCGGTAAGTGCGATGTATGGCGTCCTTCATCGTGACGCTGCGAACGCTGCGCCATCAACGATGAGAGTAGCGTTGCAAGTCTCGCAACTACCGTTCCGTTACCAAATTGTAAGCGCCAATGATCGGTAATGGGTTAGAGGAGTGGAGGGAGTAGAGGGGCAACTGTGTGAAACAGAAGGATTAGTGTAAAGTATTTAAATTAATTTATGTTTAATAACTGGCAGACCCGATTAGAGAAATATCACAATGCACAGATGATACGCATAATGTCTTGATCAGTGTGAGCTGTTCTGAAGACGATATTTACGACATAACTATTCCTTACCTAAATAATTTTTTTCGGCAAAGACAAATGGCGGGAAGGGGCGGGTGAATAGGGTCTTATTGTAGTGACCGGGGGAACGGGGGATGTAAAAAGAGACAGATGGTCTGGGACCAGAAGGATGCTCGTGTCCAGCAGTACAGATTCCGTTGGACCTAGAGGATGTTCGAGCACAGCAGGAACACATGCTAGTACTCCCTCAGGAGCAGATGCACGACGATCGAGAGGTTACTGCGTAGCTATGTTATCTTTATTGAGGCCATCCTGTGTGAGCCAGTTGCAACAGGTGCACTTGGGATGACGTCAAAGATCCTGAACGGGCTGATACTGGTAGTATAAAATTGTTTTGTAGTCATGAAGCTATGAAAATCAGCCCGAGACAGAGCATGAACCAGCTGGCCGAAGAATAAGGAAGCCGCAGCTACTTTTAAAAGCTGGTATTTTTTCAAAGCAGCTATACGATAGTCGGTTTTTGGGATTCTAATTGGTGTGACGTAAGTGAAAAGGAGGCGGACAAGAGAGCGATGAGGGACGAACTGGATAATGTGGTGTGCCCACAGCACGCCACATGAACTTGTCTTTATTCATTCGTGTAGCGGCTTCGTAGATGAACGAACAGACCTGATAGAAGAAGGTATCGAGGGTGACATGCGATGATCAGGAGAGTAATCGTACTTTAGTTGGTGTTGTAGAAGAGGCAAGGTTGATGGGTGTGAGAGATGATGTACGATTGATGGTTGCTGGAGAGGAGGCAAGATTGATAAGTGTTGGAGAGGAGGCAGTTTTGATGGGTGT
This sequence comes from Gammarus roeselii, assembly GCA_016164225.1. Taxonomy (NCBI): domain Eukaryota; kingdom Metazoa; phylum Arthropoda; class Malacostraca; order Amphipoda; family Gammaridae; genus Gammarus; species Gammarus roeselii. The sequence continues at coordinate 949 of SDVV010011394.1, read as the reverse complement.
TCGAGAGGAGCCAAGACTTAGGGGTGTTGGAGAGGCGGCAAGATTGATGGGTGTTGGAGTGGAGGCAATAGAGATGTGTGTGGGAGAGGAGGTAAAATTGATGGGTATTGGAGAGGAGGTAATATTGATGGGTATTGGAGAGGAGGCAGAATTGATGAGTGTTGGAGTGGAGGCAAGAGAGATTGGTGTTGGAGAGGAAGTAAGACGGAGGGGTAAGGAAGAGGAGGCAAGATTGATGGGTGTTGAAGAGAATGAAAGATTGATGGGTGTTGGAGAGGAGGCAAAAGTGATGAGAGTTGAAGAGGAGGCAAGTTTGACGGGTGTTGGAGAGGAGGCATGAGATATAGGTGTTGGAGAGGAGGCAAGAGAGATGGGTTTTGGAGAGGAGGCAAGATTGATAAGTGTTGGAGAGGAAGCATGTTTGATGGGTGTTGGGGAGGAGCCAAGACTTATAGGTGTTGGAGAGGCGGCAAGACTGATGGGTGTTGGAGTGGAGGCAAGAGAGATGGGTGTGGGAAAGGAGGTAAGATTGATGGGTGTTGGAGAGGAGGTAAGACTGATGGGTGTTAGAGTGGAGGCAAGATCGATGGGTGTAGTAGAGGAGGCAAGATTGACGGGTGTTGGAGAGGCGGCAAGACATATGAGTGTTGGAGAGGAGGCAGGATTGATGAGTGTTGGAGTGGAGGCAAGAGAGATTGGTGTTGGAGAGGAGGTAAGACGGAAGGGTATGGAAGAGGAGGCAAGATTGATGGGTGTTGAAGAGAATGCAAGATTTATGGGTGTTGGAGAGGAGGCAAGTTTGATGGGTGTTGGAGAGGAGGCAAGTTTGATGGGTGTTGGAGAGAAGGCATGAGATATGGGTGTTAGCGAGGAGGCAAGAGAGATAAGTGTTGGAGAGGAGGCAAGTTTGATGGGTGATGGAGAGGAAGCAAGTTTGATGGGTGTTGGA
>SDVV010011393.1:0-15864 GCA_016164225.1 Gammarus roeselii | reverse complement strand
AGGGTGATGAATGCGGAGGCGAGTGGTCGCAGGCCTAGAGGTAGACCGAAGTTTGGATGGATGGATGGTCTGAAGCAGGCGTTGGGAAGAAGAGACATGAATGTGGAGGTGGCGAGAGAGCGTGCAATGAACAGGCGTGAGTGGAGAATGGTTGTGAATGGTTGATTTTGACGCTGTTCTGATGTGCTTTCCCGCCCTTGGCATCCCGCTGTCGGGATGGTCGTGGGTGGGGGGGGCCCGGCCATTATGACGCGGCGGGGGTAAACCAGTGAAAACTGTGGGCCCTGCTGCTGACGACGGTTCCTCGGTACATTCGGGACCCAGAGTGTAAGTTGAGGGGCTACCGGCCGGACCCTTTAGCACAAAAGGGCTAAGTTGTGTGAATGTGAGCGTGTGAGGGTGTGAGGTGCGCCTTGCCGTCGGCCACCCCCCTTTCTGGGGGATGCGGCCTAGTGTCTGTATCTGTATCTGTATAGAATTCAAACGATCCCGAATGTCAATTCAATGTTTACGTGCAGCTTTGATATTGAATACTTGTATACAAATATCTCAGTAGGAGAAGCTATAGATATTGTTTTGGATACATTGTTTGAAAACGATACTGTTATTTACCTCGGAATGTCTCGACAACAGTTTAAGAAACTTTTGGATTTGGCTTTGAATGATTCTTACTTCCATTTCGATGGCAACATTTACAACCAGGCAGATGACCTTGCCATGGGTTCGTCACTCTGCAATTGCCCAGGTGGTTGCTTGGACAAAAGCCCATGACTTTACAATCTCTGAAGACGAAATATGTGAACTTCATATCCACCGGTCCCGCACATCCGTGGAACCAGACCTCAGTTTCTTTAGAGAAATGATTCTTTTCTTACCTACAGTCTATTTTCTACCAGAAACTAACCTGGAAGTACCACGTACAGCAACTTAAGATAGACTGCTTACAGAGATCAATCATTCTTCGGATTGCATCGCACTTCACCTGGGGTGCAGACAGAACAACATCATTACGTCTGTACCGCACTATCATCCGGTTTAAACTAGACTACGGGAGCGTTGTCGATGGCTCCGCGGAACCAAATATTCTCAAAACATTGAAACCAGTTCACAATGGCGCCTTTCTCGTTTGTACTGAAGCCTTTTGCTCCTTCCATATCGTCAGCCTTCATTGTGAAAGTGGTGAGCCTTGTCTTGCCTTGCAACGAGAACAAATCAACCTCCGATTCTATTGTCATGTCCTCGCTCGCCCACCTCTCCTATTTGTACCACAATCCGACAGCTCCCCCCCAATTTGGCTCTCTCCTCGAGCTTCTCACAGCAAATTGAGCTTCTCACTGTTAAGCTTGGGCTGCCCGTATCATGGTGGACCGTCTCCCGCGTGATGCTGTTCCCATCTGGTGTATACCAGAAAATATGTTCTGCCCTTCAATATTTCACTGCCCGGAAGGCAGATGTTGCACCCCAAAATCTTTGTACTCTTTTTGTAGCCCTCGCGAAGACATATCACGCTGATAACTCGCATAACTTCACTGATGGATCAAGAGACGACGATGCTGCGGGATGTGCAGCAGTACTTCTTGAACGCGTCGTCGAGAGGAGAATCCCGCCATCAACGTCAGTTTTGACTGCTGAACTCACGGCCTTTGCCGACGACCTTTTGGCGGCCGGCACTCATTCAAATGCCGGCCTGTAAATTTTTAGTTATTTACTTAGCGCGTTTCAAACCCTGGAGATCTTCAACAATTGCCTCCCTGTTGCTTCAGCAATCTTGCGTTGGCTTGTGCGATTGGACTCCAGAAACATGAACGTTCGTTAATGCTGGGTTCCAGGCCACTGTGGGGTGGTGGGCAATGAGCGGGCGGACGAAAAGGCGCAAAAGAGCGGTGCCTGACCTAGCAGAACAGCGTCTTCTCCCTTATGAAGACTTTTACCCAGCGATTAAAAGAGCTGTGCGAATAAGTGGAACATGGAATGGTTTGATGTTCCTATGAGAAACAAATTGCATACTATTAAAGACACACCCACACCCTGGGTCTCATCAAGAAACCGATCTCGAGGGACTAAAGTAACTCTGCTGATTGAGAATTGGACATAGACTAATGCACAGACACCTAATGAAGGCGTCGCCACCCCTATACTGCATGGACTGTCTTGTCCCTCTTACAATAGCCCATGTCTTGGCAGAGTGCCCCACATGGACGGAATGCCGACATACATATTTCCCCAGGAGCCGGTTCCTGGACCTTCCTGATACACTCCGCCTAATGCTTACTGAGTTCCCTCAGAGGCAATTCAGTGCAGAACCGCTTCTCCGCTACCTTCGAAAAATCAACCTCCTAGCTGAAATCCGATCTGTTGTGAATTGATCATACCTAATCTTACTTACCGATAGACTCTTCTTTTCCGGAGGACCACCGTTTCCTTTGCTCACTTTGAGTAGGACACATCTGTGACCTCTCCCTATATCCCTATAAACAGTAGTGACCTAAGCATGCCGTGAGTCGAAAAATCACGGAGACTATTGGGTGGTAGGCTATAAGCAGCCGGACAAAGCGGCGCGAAGAGCTGCATCGGCGCCTGACCCAGCAGAACTGCGTTCACCTCCACTTGAAGACTTCAATATAAAGAATGGTATGATGTTCCTATGAGAAATGAATTGTGCACTATCAAAAACACACACCCTGGGTCTTTTCAAGCAACCTATCTCGAAGGACAGAGATAACTCTACGCCGATTGAGAAATGGACGCGGTAGACTGGCGCACAGATACCTAATGGTGGCATCGCCACCCCCGTGTATGATGGACTGTCTAGTCCCTATTAGAATAGCCCTTGCCTTAGCAGAGTGCCCAACCTGGACGGAATGTCAACCCACACGCTGTTCCAGGAGCCGGTTATTGGACCCTCCTAATACACTCCGCCTAATTAAGCGGAACTGCTTCTTGACTACCTTCGAGAAACCTAACACATGGCTGAAATCTGTTCTTTTGTGAATTGATCATGCTGTTTTATTTACTGACAGACTCCTTCATCTCATAGGACCACGGTTCCTTTCCTCCTTTTGAGTGGAACATTTATGTGACCTCTCCTCATAAACAGTTGTGACCTGAGCAAGCTGTGAGTCGAAGCAACCCGGAGACGGACGATGACTTGATAAATTAGTGCAGCACTGGCTGCTGGTGTGAGGCTCGGTGCCAGAAGGATAATGACTCCAGTGCACTTGAAAGCCTTGGCACTCTAATCTAATCTATTGTGGTTATGTCTCATATATTGTGTTTACTACTTTAAAAATCCTGATCTTTGTTCCATTTGTTTCTATGCTTCTACTTGGCATACTTGCTTCTGGTCCCATTGTCATCGCTTGCCTTTTATTCTGTCAGGTGTATGTGCATTGAGCCTTGCTTGCCTCCTGTGCTCTCTCTTGCGTTCCTTGTGTCTAGTAGACTTGGTTCTTCTCCTTCATACTGCTGGGGTGCCGCTGGAAGGACTGACTGAACGTTGGAGGATCTAGGAACCAAGGTACTATCACCACGGTCCTTGTTGTTACTACGCTAAATGTAGCAACAACGACGGCGGTGGCGGACTTATTACGCTTGTAATTGAAAAAAAAAACTTCACAAACATAACCGTCTCAAGTCATGCATAACTTCCTTTTGACAACAATCCAGAACTGCAATCGCTATTCTTGCAAATTCAAAAGAAACAATACAATTTATTTAACATATACATCCCTCTATCCAGCTCATGTCCACCTCAATATACATCACAGCTAGACTATCTCATCCCAACCGCCAACACTTTCGCCCGAGGTAATTTCAATGCACACGACCCAACCTGGCTAACCTCGCAGAGCGGCGACAAGAAAAGCAGTGTTCCCATTCACCAACTAGATACAATGATCAAACTAAACAACACACACACCCACTCGCAAACCTTTCAACCCCATCACTCAACTGGCCCCTCCTGACGTCTCATTCTGCTCTCCTTATCTCGCTCTAAATTGCCAATGTGCGGTTCATCAATAGTCATCAACTTACAATTTCGATCCCCAATCCATCCACAATATGCCTCCTCATACTTTGGAATGAGAACGAGTGTGGAGAAGAAAATAATGGACAGGGTAGGTTCGTGTGTTCTGAGATGGTTCGGGCACCTGGTGAGGATGGATGAGGGGAGAGTGGCGAAAAAGGTGGTGAAGGCGGAGGTGAGTGGACGTAAGCCTAGAGGAAGACCAAAGTTTCGGGATGGATGAAGTGAAGCAGGTGTTAGGAAGGAGAGACATTGAGGTAGCGAGAGAGCGTGCCATGGATAGGCGTGATTGGAGAACGGTTGTGAATGGATGAGTTGTGACGTTGCATTGTGTACTTCTTTGCCCTTGGCATCTCGTTGAGAGTCGCGATGGTCGTGGGTGGGGTGGAGACCCGGTCACTACGACGCAGCAGGATAAACCACTCATACCGACGGGCACAACTGCTGACACTTACCTCGCACCGCACTCACGAACCAGAGTGTGTTGCACGGTCTTCCAACCGGATCCTTTAGCGCGAAAGAGGTAAATTGTTTGAGTGCGAGTGTATGAGAAGAGTGTGAGGTGTGACTTGCCGTCGGCCACCCCCCTTCCTGGGTGATTCGACCTAGTGTCTGTATCTATAACTGTATAGTTTTTGTAAGTGCAAGAAAACAGACTAGGACAAAAATGTAACATCCAAAAAACTGCCCAATAAGACTTTGACTTCACCCAATACGCATCCATTGACTTAGCCATGAAACACTACACGGTAATCGACCTCTCAGACGGACAAGATGCACCGCTGGGTTCGTCCGTGGATTTAACCCAGCTTCATCGCCCCACATCAAGGGCTGAATTCATCAGCAGAACTGTCTCGGTCATTTCCCACCAACGGCCGAACCAAACATCCAAACCGTTAATGCAGGAAGAGATGCAGATATATGTGAGCAACAGACGTATCTATGGCGGGACGGGCTTGCAAACACCAACTTCCGAACCTCACCATCAAAGTTATGGAAACTTAAGAAGCATCAACAACAAAAATAGGAACCCAATCGACATTCATGAGGCAATCGTACCTCCCAGCACCAGCACCATACCATCAGATCAACAACGAACAGATATACTCAACAAAACCTATGCAAACACCTACCACACCTTCCAGATAATATGAAAACGCTCGAACAGTGACACAAATTACTGATTGACCTTGAAATTGATCCCTGTACACCGGCCTTGACCATTGGCACTCTCTGCCAAGCCAAGAACTCATCAGCAACGGGCTCAGACGGCTATCACACATACACCTGAGAGGTAGGTACACAACGCCATCGCGGCCTTCACTGACACCTTTCAACTTTTCCATCCACCAACACTGAAACAAGCGAAAAGCATACACATCCTAAAATCCATCAAAGCTCCTACAGATGCAGCCTCATACGGACCCCTTTTTCGCCTTCCAAACCCCTCGAAAATCTTGGAGAGATCGGTTTTAAACAAAATTGATGCTCGTATCTCATTCTCCTGTACACAAAGACAATACATATATATGTATCTGCCATTGACATTAGTAAGGCCTGGACACAATGTCAAGATACGTCCTCATATACAAAATATAACTTGTGTTATTGCTATTCTCTCGATAAAAATTGTATTTTCTCTGTAATGTAGTAGGAGCCACATGGTTTAGCATTGCGCTTCTGCTTTCTATTCAAATGAATCATGAAGAGAAAACATAACAGAGACGTATTTATGAGATAATCTTGATAATATCCGTTGAACATAGTTTTCAACCGATTTAGACCTCTGTGTTGTCGAAACTTACTCAGGAATTTCAAAACTTTCAAGTTCCTCAACTGTCCTTGAGTTTTTAGGAAGAAAAAATTGCTGCTTGGCGCTAAATGTTGGCTAGGTACAGCGTGGCGTCTCCTGCGCCTGGCGGTCGAAATGTCGGCTAGGTATAGAGTGGCGTCTTCCGCGCCTGGCTGTCAAGGCCGGCTGAACCCCCAACACCCCAACCCCCTCCCTTCTATATAAGCTAAGTCTGGCCTGCATCATCATTCATGAGGGCTAGCAAAGCTGCTTTCCATAAGGAGGCGTTAGTGCATTGTTTAGGTAGCAGGAAGAGGAGGAGGCCCCATATAGCTATCACTACATTACAGAAAAATAGTTTTTTATCGAGATAATCTAGAAAACAAAAGTTACATTCTCTTCAACTTTGTAAGAGCCGTATGGTTTAGTATAGAAAATACCTTCATGTAGTGCAAGCTGGCCGATGCCAGAAGAGCACTGAAGTTGGATGAATTGGCTGCATCTTGAACTGGGTGTTCCCAAAGAAGCGCTTGCCGTGTAAGGGTGTTATGTTAAAGGTTTTCAAGTTGTGATAATTGGGTAAATCAAGGTTGGAATGATCAAACATTGGTTTTATAAAAGTCTTTTTGTATAAATAAGTAACAAGACAAAAGTTACTCTATCAATAGAGTACTGAATATAGATCTGTAATAACGGACACAAAGTAACAAAAGTGTAAATGAACATCAAAAAGAAATGTATAAAGTGTATGACGAGCAAAGGGTAGAGTAGGAGGCCCATGCCCGCTGGCTTCAGCTGCTGGAGTGTGTCAGTCCGATGGCTGTGGCCGATGGCAAGTTTCTGTCATCTGCCCTCTATTGTTCGGGGCTTCGTCCTCAATAATGTGGGAGGGCCATGTTCATGAGTATGAAGCGATCATCCAATAAGGGAGACCATTCACCTTTTTGGGTCATCTAAGAGGCGGGGCGTCCTACTACCCCAACCTCATTGGTAAATATACAACAAAATCCATTAAGTAATATACAGGCTCCTCCCATCTATTGTTTACCATTTATGATACCCCTGAGCTAAACAGTGTTATGGGATCTAGTCCCCCCTATTGCTGACACGGAGTTTTACAAGGTGTGCAAATGGCCCTCAACTTGTCAATGTCTCCTACGTTACACGATCCGCGAGGGACCACCTGTTTCTTTTTAAACAAACATCAGAGGGGAATTAAAAATATGCTAGGCAAGGGACCTCCACGAGTAACCTAAGCTAAGGGTTAACAGGCTTGAGGCCTAAACTGTTTCTAGTACACACACTACGCACCTCTTGATGGTAATGTTTGGTTAGCCAAGTTTTATAAAATATGTGCCAGCCAAGGCGATCATAACACAGGCCTAAGGCCTACACTGTTTCTAGGACACGCATTACGCACCTCTCGATGGTAATGTTTGGTTAGACAAGTTTTATAAAATATGTGCCAGCGGAGGCCGATCATAACAAGGGAACGATAACACATTTGTATAAATGGTGGTAATGGCTGTACTTATTGGCGAATACAAAAATTGTCAGCAACAGCAAAAAGCTTCAATGATAAGATAAGTATGTCCGTACTCTATGATACGTAGAGGAGTTTCTGGCATCAGCAGATGCGATGACTGAAACTTATGAGGCAAGAAGGACTATCTACCTGGTTCCCAAGAAAATGCAAGGTTGGTTAGGCCTATCTACTGTAAAGAGGTATTTGTGCATGAATACGTGGGGCGACCTCCAAAACGCCTTGGATATGTCTTGAAGCAGGCCACCTCGGGTCCAAGCAAGAGACGAGGCATACTTAGGGAGATCGTGAGATTTAGTGATAAGCGAGCAGATGTAATGCCCGTGCGATGGGGCTTTGATGGGCTTGCCGGAAGTAGGATGGATAACGAATAATTCATTGTTTGATGGACATTGTGCTATGTAGGCTTTGAGTGCGGTGGCGTGTGGGTGAGGGTCTGGTTTTTGTACAAGAACTTGTCAGTTGTCAGTATGAGCGGGTATGGAGGGTTCGTTGAGAAATGTAGTCCCGTGTGTGACGTGGCTGCAATTTCAGAGACCCTGTTGCCTGCTGTGAGCGCGACGAGAAACAGTCTTCTGAAAGAGCGCCAGAACTGACGTCGTCTGAGTATTGAAGCAAGTAGAGGCGAGCATGTCGAGCACCGGCTTGAGCTTCCACTGCGGCACGAAACGTCGTTGTGGCGGATTCTCGTGAAACTGGGCTCTAGTCAGTTCCTTAAAGATCACCCTGCGGGTCGTGACGCCTAAGCGATGTAAGAAAGGCAAGTGTAGCGCATTTCTGTAGACCAGTACTGTACGAGGATTAAGCCGCTTCTGCTTGCCGGTGTAGTGCAGAAACGTCAAGAGGGTGGACTGGTTGATGGACTGCGCCTGCGTGGTGCGTAGTCACGTTTGGAAACAAGTCCAGACGCTTTGGTATTGGAGTTGTGTGCATAGCCTTTGCGTGTTAACCAGGGTGTCCGCCAGCGATCTATTGAATTTGACCGTGAGCACCGATTTTAAAAATTGAATGAGAGATAACGCGAGAAAGGTCGTGATGTTAAAGGGACCTCCCTACCTTCGATTTGCTGGGACACGTCGTCGGGGGCGAGCGAGATTTCGCTGAAGGACGCGACGACCGTGGGCCACCACAGTGCGTTAGGGTGGTCGGGGACAACAAGGACGGCGCTGTAGCGGTACGTTTCGAGCTTGTGCAGCATTTGCTGGATCATGTTGCATGAAGGGAACAGGTATATTTCCCTCCACTGATTCCAGTCGCATTGGAGTGAATCCACTAAAGCCGCTCGCGGGTGAGGAAATGGAGCTGCAAATAGTGGGAGCTTTTGGCTTCCCGGATGCGCGAAGAGGTCGATTTGCATGGTCCCGCGCAGGGTAGAGAGGTGGTAGAAGCATTGAGGCGTCAGCGCCCACTCCGTTTCTACCGGTAAGAGACGTGAGAGCTGATCGGCCCAAACGTTTTGCGGCCCGGAGAGGTGGTGCCGCTGGTTGATCTGCAGGAGCTGTGCTCCGAACTTCTGCAACGCCGAGGCCTTACTGGAGCCCAAGTGGTTCACCATGGCCACTGCCGCCCTGTTGTCTGACAACAGGCGGACTGTGGTGTGGTGCCAATGAGCTTGTGTCCCTAGCGCGCGTAGGAAGGCAAGCGATTCCTCCGCCGTAATATGAAGTTTGCGTTCCAAGGGAGACCAGCGGCCGTATGACTGCTTTGTCTGATGCGTCCGTCCACAGGAGGTCCTCCGGTAGAGGCATTACGAACGGGACGGGGGAATGAAGGAAGGTCTTGCCGAGCCAGCGCTGAGCTGCCTGACGGTAGGGAGTGTTGAGACGGCAGGTCTTGCGGGAAAGGTGGAGGAATCGTACTGCGAGCACCACCTCGTTGAATAAGTGGCGAGCATGGCGTGAGCAAGGTGTGAAGAAATTTATTATGCCGAGGAAACGCTGATGCTGTCTGAGCGAGAGGGTTCTGCGGAAAATTATCTCCGTGGCCATGTCCCTGCAGCGGTCGATGTGTCGTAAGGTTTTGGCGATGGACCAGGCCTCGCTGTTGAGTGTGGCTCCCAAGAAGTCATTCTTATGGGTTGGTTCTAGAATAGATTTCCCCAGTTGGACGCGGAAGCCTAGCTAGAAGAGAAGGTCGCAGGCCGTCTGGGTGTTGCGCCGGCAGTGAAGTGCTGTCGGCGTCCTGAGCGGCCAGTCGTCTATGTCGAAGGCCGCATTTATCTCTTGCTGGTGAAGTAAACAAAGAGGTAGCTTCGCGTCCGTTGTAAACATTTTTGGTCCCAGGTTGAGGCCGAATGGGAGGGCTAATAAGAAAAACGGTTAGCCTAAAAAGAAAAACGGTTAACCTCGCAGTTTGAAGGCCAGGAACTTTTGGAACCTGGATGAATAAGTATGTGCGGGAAGGCGTCCTTGATATCCAACTTGGTGAACCAGAGAGGGGCTTTTGCACTGCCCGTATGCGCTGCAGGCGGGACATGCGGAACGTGGATACCGGGATGTATTCGTTGAGTTTGGAGAGGTCGATCACCAGGCGATCTCCTCCCGAGGCCATGGGGACTGCGAAGATGCGAGATACAAAAGCCGGTTCTCTAGGCACCGCATAGACTATGCCTTTGCGCAGAAATTCCGATACGTGGGGTTCTAGAACATCCTCGCACTGTCGGTGAGAGACCGTGTGATCGTGTGGGAGAGGGAGGGGTCGTGGCGTCCATTTCCAGGAGAGGCCTGTAGTAATAATGCGTTTGATCAAAGGCGTGGCCTTGGTCCAGTGTGCGAGGCGGTTCCTGAGGGTCAACGGCATTACGTCATAGTTTGCCTGAGGGGGGGGGGTCCCGCTGTCTGTGGTTAGCTGTGAGCTGCAAACGGGAGGGGGAGGGGCGTTTGCGTGCCGAGGTTCCCCGACTTCCTCCACGACCTCCCCTCCTTGAAACATACTGGTTGCGTCCCCGGGCTCCCAGGGCAGGAGGAGGGTAGCGGGGCCTTAAGCTTGTATGATGGGCACCGGCGAATACCCGCCTCCCTTGGGATTGCCTAGCGTCGTGCTGGAACGTAGGGGGCGCCCTGGGCGGTGGGGGTCTATCACGAAAGGAGCTTCTTGTCATCCCACCTCGGCTATAGAGGAAATGCTGTGCGACATCTTTCTGATGTTGCGGGGGTCTCCGTGATGGGAGGGGAGGAGCCATTAAAAGAGAGGACCTCTGTCCTGCTACGGAAGATTTCCAGCGCCTGGGTAGCCTGTAAGATCGCCTCGTTGGTGAATAGTTCCGGAGCCAGCTTGTCCAGCGTCTGAAGCCGAATCTGGTATCTCCACTGTGCTACATCGAACAGGGATCACGACAATAGTCTGTGAACCGAGCATGTGGTGAGCTCCGAGAATTGATGCAACTACTGCGGGGTAACTTGCGTGGCATCGGTTAGGACGTGTGTCCTGATGCGCTCAAGAATCCCTGTCGGTGATGCGCTGAGGATGTAGCCGCGCAGGTTATGGGCAACCTGAGTGCGGAGTTGGAAATATTTTTTTCGTGCTTCTGTGGCAATGTGATGGACCGGAAAGCAATCTTGTTCTTTTTGGCTTTGAAAAGAGCCTTTGGGGAGAGGATTGGAGCATTTGCGAATTCCATCAGGGACCTGACTACGTGGCAGTGTGCTGTGAGCGCAATGTGCGTGTTCGACCGAGCATTGAGGTCTTTTGGTGCCGAACCGGTGGGCAGGGTGGTAATGAATTGCGCAAGGAGTTTGTGTTGTGCATTAGGGATACGTTCCAGAACGAATAAACCGTCCTCTCTGATGGTCACCCCCCGATGGGAGGGTTGCTCGACTGCAAATACGCTCTTGAGAAAATGGAGAGAGAGCTTCTTTTGAAGTCGTGTGGCAGTACTCTTCTGGGTTCCCTAGCTAACAGTTCTAGGTCTGGCCCACCTCAGAAATTTATAATTTCTGGGACCATTGCAGAGGGTGGAATTAAAAAAAAAATGAGAAAATAAATTCTTTATTTATAAAATAGGGCAACAGCACCTGAAACAGCTTGAACTATAAAACTTGGCGATATTTGGCTAACAACAGCTATGCCAATTTAAAAACAACCTAATAAAAGGAGGAGCTGGGGCAACAGTATGGTTCTCAATGAACCAGCTGCTCCCTGCAAACCAGAAAAAGATAACACAAAAAATTAGACTTGGCTATCTATGTACAGGTATCACAAATTCTTCCTGAAAATATCCGCACCAGCTGGGTCCACTGACCCTCACAAGAGGTTGTACATTTCCTCCACAGCCAGAATACACAGGAAAACAGTGCTCAAAAAATAATGTACAGCAAAAAGTTAGTAAGGGTGTAATGTTTGACTAAAACTCATCAAATTATAATAGGGTGATACATCAATAGATTAATCATAACTGTTGACAATACTATTCATGACACAAACACTTGATACAGTATAAATGCACTATTAAAATCTGAATATGTAAAACATAAGAATCCATAGATGGATCAATGGAAACCACTTAGAACTCCAGCTTGTCAGTCAAGTGAAACCACCGCAAACCTCTATCAACAAACTCACAGATTGACACTATCATGAGTAAAAATTCATGAAAGTAAAACTTCCGGGCGAGCATCATTTTAAGTGACCCAATATAACAGAAAACAAGCAATATACATCAGAGAGGAATCAACAGTCACAGACAGCAGTCATTTTGGCACCTTACAGGAAGTTTAATGCTTCTGCCATCACAGGCATGAAGGCAAAGCACAATTTAATAATAATCACTAATGGGAAAACCCACACTTGGGTACATAAGGAAAATCAAAAAAATTCAAACACTGGTAAAAACCGATCACAATGCAACCTGTCAGATCACTGCCACGGACAACCTCTGATCCAGCACCCCCCCAACCAGCCATCACACCATCAATTGATGCCACAAACTAGCCCTACATCTGCAATCAACCAAGACCAGCCAAAGGTGTTACACAGTACACCCATCCTTACTAACATACTTAATCCACTCAGCATATACACAATAGCTGTTACAACATACAAAACAAGCAAAGTACATACATAAGTACTTACACCAGAGATATGCTTACTTCATCCAAACATAAAAATGATCAAAAACAATATCTTTCTAAAACAGATATGGGACACCCACCACATATATATAAGAAATCTCAACCACACCAAAACGATCACCCAAGCATGACCTGCTGACAACTCTGCCAGGCAATCAACCTCATACACTGACATACCCAATTAGGCATGACCCACACCACACAATTTCCCTCACCTGGTCACAAATTCCAGGAAGGTGGCAGGACCAGAGTCAGGCCGTGTTCCCAGGCTACACCCTAGGGAAAAGATAAAACATGAAACCACAGACCAACAAGATGGTAACTCATAAAATTATTGCAGAGCACCTGCAATCCACTCATGTCTTCACACACCCTTTAAAATGCATATAAAACTACTGAAATATAGTAAAGCACCCAACTAATGAGTAACACACATACAAAAACTTCACCCCCACTCAACAGATCATTCACTTCAATGCAATTTACCTTTCCCTGGATCTTCACAGTCCCCACCAGGATACAGGTGCGCCGTGAACCCAGGCACTGGCACCAAGCAGAGCTGGGGAGCAAGCTGGAAAAGAAGCAGCCCATACAGTACAGGCTCACATGACCCAAGTTGCTGACTAGAAGAATAACAAGCGTAAGCAAAGCAAAACGATATGCAAACACGCAAGCAGGTTAAAAACCGCAAGCAGGACAAGACCTATTTGCTATTGCTGAACCAATAAAAGAAGTAGAAAGTTATACAAAATCTCAAACAAATGCACTAAAAAATTGCTGGTACTGCCAGATAAAGTGAGTATAATTTCAACTGAAGTGCATCTAATTAAAACAGATATTGGCGTAACACTTCACAATTATCAAGACAATAGAACACAATAGAACTTGAACTCACACAGAAGATGTAAAAGTACAAATGGGAAGCTCTTGCATTACTCACCATGAGTGAAAATTATAAAAGCAGACAATGAAGTGAGCAGCTCATGGGCGATAGTGTGCCGCAGGCAAATTACAATATGGGCATGGAGATGGGCCTCTCCAACACCGACTGGCTGGGGGAATCCCGGATACTCTCTCTGTTTTTACGTTAACTGATGCATGCATGAATAATTTAACAAGAACAAATGGGAGAGAAAGAAAAACATTAAGCAAACTTGAACAAATAGGGATCAATGTTTTTTGGATTTGAGACATTAACAAGCAAATTGATGAGCGACACACACACATGCAAGAAAAAAAATACCAAGCAGGAAGCAGAGGTGGCAGACTTATAATGATAGATGTCCAGAGACATGAAAAAGTCTCTGTGAAAACAGGCTGACAAAAAAAAATGAAAAAGGAAAAATAGGCCACTCTACAACACTTTGAACTCGCTGGCAGAAGAAAAGGAGAGGACCTCCGGACGAGTAGCTGAACCGCGATGCTGGTTAAGTCCACCGGGGAGAAAATGAAAATGGGGCCTCTTTAATGTACCTTAATCAGATTGTTCAGCGGCTCTTAAGTGTAGACCTCATAGTCGCAGCTCACCAAACCCTTTGTGTACGTCGCGCTGATGGGAGGTATATGCCACCTCTTCTCCGGGAAATGGGAAGGGAGGGGTTTCGTTATCGAGGAGCTACCCTGGAACACTCACGGGTACCGTCCCGCCCTAGGCATCTGTTGAGTTCACGGGCCGCGCGGAGTCACGGTCAACCGGGGGGGTGAACACCCTTATTTCCCTTCAGACTCCCCTCTTCTTAACCCTTTACTATCTCTCTCATTTTCTCCCCTATCCTGATTTGCTTGACTTTTTATTTACCTCATTGGCATTTTATGTTTAGTTCACATTTCATTAAACTTGTCTCAGACTCCTTCTTAACAACTCTCCTAATAGTTGCTGCACACAAACGCACACACATATACACACGCACGCACACACAGACACACTCAAACATTCACTTACCGGTTCTAACTATTCTTCTTTCGGGTGGCAAATAACAGCCAAGTTACGCTCTTTCTTTCATGCAACCTTTTTCTACCACAATTTCATCTTCTTTCCATTCTTGCTGTTCTCATGCGCGAAATTCTCTACACCTAGTGTAGATCTCATACATGGGATCCCCGTTTTCTGTCTCTTCTTAATCTCCCCCCTCAGCAGGTGTTGGAGCGCATAGCCCGCACCTTGAAGACTACTGCGGATCCTTGGGGCTCTGAAGCAGGGTAGGTAGGGTGTTATTCTTCCGTACTGCCATCCAGGGAGTGCTGGGACCATATGTCCTCAGCACCTAAGGAGTTCCTGTACCTCCTGTGGCACCCGTACATACCATAGGCGTTCGCCGCGCAAAGACTTTGCCTTTGCGCAGTAGTAAACCTTTACTTGAACATTGAAAAAGAATAAAAACAAAGACCAACTTGATGCAGCATTGTTCGCTGGTTTGACATTCGGCGCCAGTAGGACGATGACTCCAGCGCGCTAGAAAGCCTCGTCACTCTAATCTAATCATGGGTACCGTCCGGAAGCTATGGAGGTTGTGAGGGTACTGGAAAGGTCTGGTGCCGTGAATGCGGTCTGCCCGCATCCGGTAAGGGTGTGCGCGGTGAGTCGGGACGAAGACAGCGAGTTGGCGAGTGGCGGGACGATGAGGAATATGGTGAAGGGGAGGGGGGGGTGTTCACCTCCTAGATGTGCACTCTCCTCCCCCCATGAGGGGTCAAAGTCAGCCCCTCCATCCTCCTCTTCCTTGCCCTGACTGTGATAGGGTTCTTCATCGTACTCCTCGTTGCCTTCCCAACCGTGATCCCGTCCTTCCAGATAGATGAACCTGGCTTCGGTATTGCTAGGAAGGGACTGGAGACGAGCCTCTTTAGTAGTGGCTGGCCCGGATAACAGCACAAAACTAATATCCATCTCCAAGGACCTCTGGCAAACGGTTCCAGATTGTATAACAATATCAAAATACGACCAAAGGAGAATGGAAGTGTTCTTGTTCTAATAATATAATCCGAAATTACAATCTCATGACTGACTAAAATTTCATACTGTACAGAAAATCTTCAATTTTATACCAAGTGCCAGAAGAGCAGGAGAGCTGAGGTACAGTTATCTAATCACTGAGGTGCCTGCTACAGGTAGGCTGCAAAACTGAGGAATCTCGGCAATAGGTAGCAGAATCAGTTGCGAGCACCAGCAGATCCATCCACCAGAGAAACAGACCAGCTGCCGCACCGAAACGAACCAGCGGGCACAAGCAGAGCAGCAACAGCAGGCCCACTGGGAGTCCAAAGCCGATTCACTCAATGCTGCAAAATCCAAATCTGGTTGAATATTTAAGATGGAACAATTTGCCTGCAATTCAGAAATTATTTAAAAAGTTTGTATAGAGGGTAGCTACTAAAAAAATATCTCATTAGGCCTCATAGACATGTCAGGGTATTATGTTCATTTGACTCATAC
>SDVV010011392.1:0-15865 GCA_016164225.1 Gammarus roeselii | reverse complement strand
ATGTATATATTATATTAGCTATATAATTCAGTAATGAGAACCAAGATACCAATGTCAACAATCATATAGATATGAAGGTGTTGGAAGTTGTTTTTTATTTCAATTTATAAATGGGTGTGTATTGTCTAGCAATTTTGATATATTTCTAGATACAACACTGTATATATATGGTGTGTGCATACAAGAAATTACATACCAACATATTTATACACTCATTTGTCATTGTACAAACCAATTCCATTGAATGCATTGATACTTACTTATTTAATTATAGAGCTATTATCACATACACAACCAATTCATTTTGATACATTAAATCCACGACTTCAATAATTAATCACGGCAAATACAGATACAGACACTAGCCGCATCCCCCAGGAAAGGGGGTGGCCGACGGCAAGGCGCACCTCACACCCTCATACGCTAACACTCACACAACTTAGCCCTTCTGTGCTAAAGGGTCCGGCTGGTAGCCCCCCAACTTACACTCTGGGTCCCGAGGAACCGTCGTCAGCAGCAGGGCCCGACAGCTTTCACTGGTTTACCCCCGCCGCGTCATAATGGCCGGGCCCCCCCCACCCACGACTATACCGACAGCGGGATGCCAAGGGCAGGAAAGCACATCAGAGCAGCGTCAAAATCAACCATTCACAACCGTTCCCCACTCACGCCTGTTCATTGCACGCTCTCTCGCCACCTCCACATTCATGTCTCTCCTTCCAAACGCCTACTTCAGACCATCCATCCACCCAAACTTCGGTCTACTTCTAGGCCTGCGACCACTCGCCTCCGCATTCATCAACCTTTTCACCAATCTCCCTTCATCCATCCTTTCCATGTGCCCGAACCATCTCAGTACACGCGTATCCACTCTGTTCTCCAACTTCTTCACCATCCCTTTTCTGATTCAAACCACGTCGTTGGTGATCCGGTATCTCAGCGTTACTCCAGCCATGCTCCTCAAACACTTCATCTCGAAAACATTCAACCTTCTTCTCTCCTCTGCTCTCACCCCCAAGCCTCAGCTCCGTACAGTTGGGACAACACCCTCATACAGCCCTCTCTTTGCTTCCATCCCCAAGTCCTACAGCTCATTACACTCTTCAGTGCACCCAACACTTTACATCCCTCCTTCACTCGCACCTTCACTTCAGTTTCCACTAGTTCAGTTTTCTCCACATGGGAGCCCAGATACTTAAACACTGAACTTCCTCTAAGAGCTCTCCATTTAGGGTGACACTAATTTTGCTTGCATCAACAGTCTTCGAGCATCTCATCACTTTACTCTTACCCACGTTCACTCGAAGCTTTCTCCTCTTGCACACTCTACCAAACTCAGACACTAGCCTACATAGCTTTTCCTCCGAATCCGCAACCAGGGCCAAATCATCAGCAAATAGCAACTGGCTCAACTGCCAACTCCGCCTATTCGCTTCCAACAGTTCCAAGCCACGACCCAGCACACTCGCGTTGTAATGGGACTACCATCCCAACTTCCCCCTAATCATGTGTTTCTATTTTCACAGAAGAAGCAGAGCTTGGCCTGACAACTCATTTCGCCATTGCATGTCAAGTTAAATTATTACCTGCAGCTGCACCATTCATCATTTGGCTGTAGGACCAAAGAAGGACTGACCACTTGTTGGCAGCGCGCAGTGCACCTGACTACAAGGGTGAGTGCTGTGTGTCAACTTGTGGATGGTTCCTGGAGGCAGGATTTTGGTTTATGCATTATTTTTATGATTATTTCTGTGAGGTTACATTTCCAAAAATTTAGGACTCTACTCTGTTGTAATTCAAAAATTGTCTATTCATTCAAAGCTGCTTGTTACTCCAGAAAAGAGTACTTCAAATTAAATTGCAAAAGTTTAATGGAATTGAGATGATCAATATGAGAGTTAAATATAATTGGTACTAAATTTTCATTTCTGAGTTGATCATTTATGAGTCACAAAATATGATGCTAGTGATGTCATAATTCATCAAGTTATTTTTCTAAGGGCCATCCCTTTTTGTATCTATCTATTTCACAATAAAGGATGAGTGGTTTAAACTGCTATCATCTTGATGGAGATATGGATATCCCTTAATCTGATCTTATCTATCAGAATTCAATTACAATCAATGTTTCAAAGATGGAATAACATCTAGTTGATGTCATATATAGTTGCTGTGTGTTTTGATTGGTATGTGTATTTACCATTTCTGTTTCTTTCGCAGGAAGCCTCAAAGCTTTACCTACCACAACACCTACACAATTTCCCCTTAGCTATTGTTACTGGGTTTTGTTATGGTGTAGCTATATGTGCTTATCCAGGTTGTGTTCTGGTGTAAAAATGTTTTTGTCTTGGAGGTAATCCCCAGACGTCTGCCTTAATGCGGTCCTCTATTAAATAAGTGTGGCTATTAATTGCACCTAGTGTGTAATTGCCTGTAGGCTACCTTACTATTGGCATGATAGCTACTAGATTGGAGGAAAGGCATACTGTTTCTTATGGTGCACCAGTTGTTTAACTGTGTTGCCCTAATTAGTATGATTGCTACAGATTGCCATGGTGGTGTGAGTGGAGCATGATAAAATATCATTTAATGGTATATATATTTATATATATTGATGGTTGATCAGTGAACCACTGATCAGTTCTGGGTGTTCTCAGAACAATAGTTTAAGTGTCACTACCAAAAATTAGTTTGATAATTTCTAAATTATATACTTTCCTGTGATAAAATTTATTCACCCCAAAGGAATCTACCTACAAATTGTTATCCTGAACTCAAGACTACATTGGTAGCTGTTAGCAGGAGTTAAGGGTTGTAATTGGATTGCCAACTGGTGGGTTGGTGCCCTGTTTCTCAGAGTTGAGTCATCAAGATTGAGTTAGTTAGATGGGAAATACTGGGGATAGTTTATCTACTGCAGTGGAATGTGACTATTTGTTTATTTGGGAGTTTTGTTTCTGGTCCATTGATCTGAGCCTCTACTTCAACTACTATAGTTCTTGCTATTTTGTTTAGTGTGTATATTCAGGAAACATTCCTGTTTCTGACTACTTTTGCACTGATCTTGGTCTCTCAGTCAAATTTAGGTTTCCTTTCCTACTCTAGTCAGTCATGTCAGAATAGGAGTATTTAATACTTCCTATGACCTGTTGTACCTTCTATCCTTGTTTGCATCTTGGAAAACCCTGCATCTAAGGTTAGGGTTTAGCCATATGCTTTGCCACTGAGTGGAAAGCATACTTGGGATTGTTCCATTAGCTACTGGGATCCAAATAGAAAGTTGTTCTCTTTGGGAATACCTAGTTCCTAGGGTACATGTTATCCGCTAGAGATAGGGGAGTATCGCGGCGGTAGAAACATTGAATACAATCACCTCGAAACTGATTTAATACAACCATAAAAATTAGTTGATGGATAGAGCTGTGGCTCTAATGAATATATCATATATTGACCTCTGTGGAGAACCTGAATTGATCATTAGTCATACATTTACTGTTAATATATTAGGAGTTAGAAAATTTGTTTGAAAGAAAGACAAAACGGCGAGAACAAATAATATAAAAGACTGAATGAAGCAGCAAAGAAACAGTTTTTTCAGTAGATTAAAAAAGAAAAAAAAAAAAATATATATATATATATATAGTGCGCACAAAAGCTGTTGGATTAAAGCGGTACTCAATCCATCAATTGTCAGCTAGTAGCATTAAAATTACACACGAGGCAAGCTGCTAATTTGTAGCATAGTATGCCAATTAAAAATAAGATTATATCTAAAGTACAATACAGTAGTACAGGCTGCTAGTTGTTTTCATAGTATTGAGCTTTGATGAATTGCTGAATTGAGGTATAATATTGATTGAAGATAAATCTAGCAGTTGTAGCATAGAGTTGATATCCATCATAAATGATTCTGGCAATTAATAGATTGGAGCCATAATAAATAGCTATGCTATTCTGGCAATAATAGCATAAATATAAGTATAGCAATAATAATTTGATAAATAATTAGGTTTGAAAAATACCAATAAATATTTATGGCAATTGTAGCATAATTAACAAATGAGATGATGTCATCAGTAATAATGAGCTATGTGAACATGAAAACCATTGTTATGAAGAAATAAGTGCAATGATTAGCAACTATTTAATCAAACGTCAATTTATTGTAGAAAGCTACATCATATAGCTCCATGGTTTCTACTAGCAAATTGCAGTAGTTACAATTTGATTATTTGTCAATTGAATAATATTTTCATCTGATAACCATTAGAGAAGCAGTATGTTTCTTTATTAATATAAAATATTGTGCAAAAATAACAAGTGCACATTGGTTGAAACAAATAAAGTAGAGTAGTTGATTATACAATTCATTAAATTAGGTGCTGTTATATTAGTATATTATAATATTATTACCATTCCATAACCTGGAACCCCTTTAGGCACATCATTGGTATTTGGTAATTTGGGTTAGCATGATCCTTGCTTCTGGTTATTTTATGACTAAGAAAAAGTGGATCCTTGCTTCTGATAATATTTCTACTTTGAAGAAGTATCTTCACATTTAGAATTTCAGTTGAAGAAAAAGTTTGTTTTTGCATAACAATGCAAGGTACTTGCCTAATTGATCCACTATATGATTGCTGCTACTTGTGTTTGTGGGGCTAGATTCCTGGAGTGCTAACAGTGAATTCATATTATTGAAAAGCAAAAAGATGGTAACTCTGTAGTGGTCCCACAACAGCGTTCACTTCCCTGACCACTCCATCCATATAGAGGTTGAACAGCCAGGGAGACATCACGCAGCCTTGTCTCAGTCCTACTTTCACTGTGAACCAATCACTCACCTCGCTCCCCACTCTGACACATGCTTGGCTGTCATCATAGAAACTCTGCACTGCTTTCAACAGATGTCCGCCCACTCCATACAAACGTGACACCCTCCACAGTGCTTACCTGTCAATTATGTCGTATGCCTTCTCCAGATCCATGAAGGTCCAGAACACATCCTTTCCTCTGGCCAGGTACTTCTCACATACCTGTCTCACTGCAAAAATCTGATCGGTACACCCTCTACCACTCCTAAAGCCACACTGTTCCTCTCCAATTGCGCAGTCCGTACTGTCTCTAATCCTTTTGATCAGCACTTCTTCAGGCACTTGGTCGCAACTTCATCCAAACCAGGAGCTTTCCCTGTTTTCATCACGTCCACCGCCTCCTGTACCTCTTCCCTGGTAATGTCCGCAATAAGTCTTTCTCCCAAAACTGACATCCGAGCACCACCACCCACAGCAACAATGTCAGCCTCTCTGTCATCCTCGACATTCAACAACTCATCAAAATACTCGGCCCACCTCTTCCGTACATTACCACTTTCCAACAACAACTGGCCGTCCAGTTCTTTCACCACTTCCTCCTTTCCGGTCTCTCTCTTTCTCACCCTCTTCACCTCTTTTCAGAACATATTTTTGTTCTCAAAATTCTGGCACAACCGTCTGCCCCACCTGGTATCAGCGTTTTTTTTGGCTCTCCTCACCACCCGCTTCACCTCGTTTCTCCTCTCTTTGTACCTTTCACAAGCCACCTCCGACTTCACCTGCAACCACTCCTCAAACACATCTTTTCCATGCCACCGCCAGTTTGACCTCCTCGTTCCACCACTCGCAGCCTTTCTTCCTGCACCCGCCCACACGGCGCACACCACACACCTTCTTCGCACATCTCAGCAATGCATCCCTTAACGTCTCACGTTCTTCCTCCACATCTCTCAGATCCTGTCCTCTCACGTTGTCATTCTTAATTCAACCCCTGCTGGAACTCCTCGGCTCTACTTTTCACATTCAGTCCACTCACTTTCACTACCTCTCTTCCTCCTCCCACTCGTTTGTTGCCCTCCCACTTCTGTTCCACTCTTAAGCTACCTTCCATCAGCAGATTGTCAGACACTCCTCTACCCTCCCCTCTCAACACCCGCACATCCAACAGCCTCCCACCACTCTCCTCGATGTCAGCACAAAATCCATCAGTGCTCTCTTCACCATTGCACCATGGGCCATCCTTACCCATGTGTACTTGTGAATATCTTGCTTCTTGAACAAACTGTTCCTGACCACCAGCTTCTGCTTCATACACAGACCTATCAGGTTTTCTCCACTGTCATTTCTACTGAAAACGCCACACCTTCCTATCACATTCTCCACCATTTCATCTCCAACTCTTGCATTAAGGTCACCCAGTACAACTACATTGAAATGACCTCCAAAACACTCAATACACTCACTCAAGTCAGTCCAGCATTGCTCTCTCTCCTCTACACTCCTCTTGCTGCCAGGTCCGTAAGCACACACAAATGCCCATCTTTCTATGCCTAACTTAACTTTCACCCACATCAGTCTTGGGGACACCTCCTTCCATTCGGTAGCACTACTAGTCAACCGATCACTCAATATCAAGACCACACCTTCTCGTGCCCTACCTTCCTCCACACCAGACTTTCTTCCACTTACAACACCAAACTCACATTCGCTCTTACCTTTCAACTTTGTCTCACACAACGCCATCACATCCAGCTTCCTCCTCACAAACATCTCACCAATCTCCCTCCTCTTTACATCACTCATACTACAGCCACGCACATACAGCAACCCTAACAATAGGGTTTGGAGAGGCTTGTGCCTCTCCTCCCCCCGCTTGTCTTGCCGTCTTCCAGGAAAGGTTTTACAGAGAACGGGATTCCTAGCCCCTTCGCTCCGCCCTTTCAGTCGCCTTTTACGACACGCATGAGTTACGGTAGCACGATTCTACTGCAGGCTATGGGGCGCCCATTTAGTCGCCTTCTACAACACGCGGTGGATACGGTAGCAAGATTCTAAAGCCCTGGCTACAAGGCCTCTAAAGCCCTGGCTACAAGGCCTCTAAAGCCCCGGCTACAAGGCCACGGTAAATAATTTGTTTAAACCTAACCTGACCATAAACTTTGGTTATTCAGTTTGATTTATGCGAGAACCACTTCAAGCATGATGAGAATCTGCGAAATATACGCTTAGACACAGTAATAGTTATTTTTATTAATTTTTATTTAATAAAAAACATGTATAAACTATGAGGATCAGGAATTATATATTATCCATAAACTGATGACTGGATGATCATGGGGGATTATTCATGGACTCTTCACTTGAAAATTAATGCGGATTGCACAATAAGAAGTCAAATTACTTGTATCCGTTTTGTTCTTTAGTCAACTTCCAAGCGTGACATCACCCAAATGACACCCAGGCTTGGAACTATAGATGACCTTTGCTTAGTACCCAACTAGGTCTAGAACCTTTAGGAGTTCAAAAGGCAAGGAGATGTCTCTACCTTATTTGTATGTTGTCTTCATATAGTGATGAGAGCAATCTCCTGTCATGAGGGGAGGATCTATGGTAGTTGGTAGATATAAAGAATAAACAGGATAACACTTAGGTCGGGTCCTAGAGGGAGCCTAGGATGGATCATGGCAAGAAGCCTAGGATGGATCATGGCAGGGAGCCTAGGATGGATCATGGCAGGGAGCCTAGGATGGATCATGTCAGGGAGCCTGATCGCGGCGGCGGTGTCTGGAAATGCAGAAAAAACTCTAACACCTGTTCACGTCGTGGTCACAGCCCGTGCGTTGCCCAGGCTTCTGGTCCATCGACTTAACACAAGACACCAGAATCGTAGCACATTTTTCATTGTCTTTACCCTCTGAGGGGACGTGAACCAACATACACGCTTCAATCCCAAGCCAGTGACACAGAATCCAGCCTTGGTCTCAAAGCTTGCCCATGCCTCACCTGCAGTCGTCCCTACATGCACCGCGTTGGCGCGATCCAGTGCAGATGCGGGACATGAACACTTCACAAAAAACAAATCTGGTGTTCCCAACAATTGAAACATACCACATGGGTGATAATGCTTCAACTACCACCCAACAACAAAAATATCACCCTTCTCCGGCAACATTACCCAGTACGTCTTCCCCTTTGGGTGAAACACTCCAGTGCATCCTTCGGCCTCATCAGTTACAAGAGTGGCTCCTCCCCTACTTCGCCACCTCCCCCACACCCACCAACTTCACCGCCACTTTTGCAGCACCACAACAACAAATCAAGATTGGGCAGTCAAATATACAACAAATGAATGCAAGCAGCATTGGTCAGAAACCCATAGAACTCAAACAATTCTTCCCCAAACACCACATCCCACTTTTCCAGGAAATGAAATTCAAACACCAAGTTTACTGAATATAGAACACAGCAAGACAGCAGGGACTCATTACACATGTACACCAGCAAGCAAAAATTCATTAGTGATTTAAAATTAAGTAAAATCTCCTACTGACATTTTCCGCTCTAACCTAACCTAACCTAACCAGCACTGTCTGGCCATCTGACCTAGCTTTGCGTACACATTGACTCCCTATAAAGCCTCCAGGATACAACGGTTTGCATCTCAACGGGCTGTACACAGGCCTTTCTTATTCTTCCATCTGCATGAGGAAACTAATGTCCTCCCTCTCAAACAAGGTCTTAATACAAAAGAACCCCCGTCGGACCCACACCACCTATTGAACCCACGTCCTTCTGTGCGTGCTTGAGGAGAGGTCGTGTTGTGGGGTGCTCCAGGAAAACAAGAAAAGGGCAACGGAGATTTACTGAGGATGTTTCCCCTCTCACATCAAGAATTCTAACAAGAGGGGAAAAAGAAACTACATGGACAGTGTACTGAAACTCCATCAACGGTGCACAGTACTAATGGGGAAATAATAATAGTGGAGCTAACAAGCACTGCCTGAACGCCTCAACTTGTCTAAACAGCCCCAAAATCTAGCCCTCCTTTCCCAAATCCTCCACTTCCTGTTTACCCCTAAGCCCACCTCTACAGCCTACCCAACATACTCTCACACACACACTACTCACTCTCCCACAAACCAGACAAATAATGTGACTCTCCTACAGCACACACAACGCCGTGTTGCCACCCAACTAGACTCCTGTATATCTGGCCCTGCCCTGCCCATGTGGAACTGTGACCACCGCCTTCCTGCCTTGCTAACAATACCCGGGTGTTTTAATATGTTAGACCTATTTTGTCCGTGCTTCCCAGGAATACCCGTTAATCATACACCTTCTTATCCATCACTGAGTGTTTTGGTTATTAATTGCTTTAGTTGTTGTTGAATCAATATATCAAATAAACTACCTTGAATTATCGTAATCCTTTGCCGAGAGCCTTGTCGTGCGGTCATCACCGTGTTGTACTTCGTAGTTGTTTGAGTGGCGGGTCGAAGCTTGGTAGTGGATCGTTTGCTAGTACATATACTTCGATGAAATCCCAACTACTCGACTTCGATTTATTTTTGGGTACAACGTTCGGGAATAGTACACATTCATATACCGGACCTCCTTACGTGGAGTTACGTGATAGGGCGATTTCGTTGCATTGGAAGTTGCTTATTCTATAAGACTGAATACTATGGGTGCTGTCCCGGCGAGTAATCGAACGTTAGTTTGTAGACGGACGTGAGGCAATTTATGAACACACCGGCCAAACTTCGGAACTTCAGTATTTAATTACCATACGGATTCCGTACGTTTGTGGATAATTATCACCGACGTGAGGCGGTCCCACTGTTTCATCGCCACCATATTAATTAGGCCTCTTACTGGGGAAATTGCATTTCATTATTGAATTCAATAGTAGTCGTAAGCGTCTAGGGACGTAGCTGTGGATCAACTCGGAACTTCATTGACTCGTATTTGGGAATGGACGAACATAGGAAGAGTACTCGAGCTGAACAGCAACATCATTTGTCGGACCTACCAAACTCTGTGGAGGGGGAACTTCAAGTTGGTGGATCACCAATTACCGGAATTCTGCGTGCCTATGCTGCTCAAGATAGCCAGTCCTGACAAACTTGTGTATCCAAGTAGTTGGTGTCGCTTAGAATTAGTTTTGGTGAGCCCCCTCCTATTACATTGGTGTCAGAAGTGGGATTAGTTAATTGGCCGATTGTTGTTTTGTTCAATTGATTGCGTATTCCTGCTTTTAACTGGCTCATAATGTCAGATGATGAGAATATGGCTGGAGTTTTAGGTACGGTAGCAGAGGCTATTAAGGACATGCGAATTGACCGAGTTCCGCCTCCAGCAACGTTTACTGGTGGTACTGGGATAGCTGCTTTTGTTGCATCTTTTGAAAAGTACTGTAAAAGCATTTACAAAGACAACAAAGTTTCGTGGTTGCAGATACTGCCGTCATTTCTTGAGGGAGAAGCCAGAGCTGTTGTACTTGCTTTTGGGGTTGAAGCGGATTATGACGATGTGGTGGAGCGTTTGGAAGATGAATTCTCTAAAAGAACAACGTTGTCAGCAAATGAATTTTCGGACTTTTTCTCAGCATCTCGTCATCTTGGGAGAGCTTGAGATGTTTTTCAATTCGGTTGGAGACCTTAGCAAAGAAAGTATCTAGCGCTAGTGAAGGAAGCCGTGAGATGATTAGGAGTAAATTTCTTAGTGCATTACCACCCGGAATGCTACAGCAGATTAATGTACAGTTAGCACATCAGGAAGATGCCACGTTGGATCAGATTGTGCGCTTGGCAATGATTTTAGAGTGTCAGAACTAACTCATCGAGATTCGTGCAGAGTTCTTCCCCTTCACCAGTGTCAGCAGAAGTTGAGAAGCCGCAAGCAGCTAAAGTTGTTCAATATCAATCACCAAAGTGTACATTCTGTAACAAGACGGGTCATTTGGAGTCCGATTGTTTTGCCAAGAGGACTATTTGTTATAATTGTAATTGCCCGGGACACATGGCTCGTAATTGCCCGCAAACTCAGTCGCACAGAGGAGATGTTCGTTTAAATAATACTGATACTGGAGCTAGCCGCGAAAATTCAGGTCAAAGAGAAGGAGTTCCAAAGTGTAGCTTTTGTGGTAGAGGAAGTCATCCTCTAGCGGACTGTGAATTGTTCCGACGCCGGTGTTTGACATGCGTTTGGTGTGGTGACATAGATCATGAGAGTTACTAATGTAAGCAAAAACCGATACTGTCTTCGGGAAACGGGAAACGGCCAGGATGGTGAGGTCGTCTCTGGTTGAACAGCAAGATTTGCATGAATCCTCAAATAGACCTAGGTGTCGCGAAGATGCGGCAGTCTCTTACCATGTTTGTCCAATATGGGTTGGTGGTGTGAAAATTGATCCCCTGGTAGATACGGGAGCTACGGTAACTATGGCGACGCCTGTTTTATTGGATGCAGTTACTATGTTATATGAGGAATTGAGACCAGTTTCTGTAGGCAATATTACTGGAATTTGTGGACAAAGTTTGAATCTTAGAGGTGAAATAGTTGTACCCATAACGATCGGAGAATTGACGTCTTTTCCACACAGAATAGTAATCGTTAGTGGGCGATCCGAAACTTTCCCGTTTATTTTGGGGTTAGATTTCTTAGACCGGTATTTCCTTTGTGTAGATACTGTGGATCGTACGCTAAGATATCGACCGCCTGATGCGAACCATTTTACCATTGAGCTAAAGGCTGCTATGCCGGGCCAACGTGAGTACAAAGTCCGTAGTGCCTGTCGAGTTTCTCTTGAGCCTAGAGCAAGTACTTTGATCTGTGTTAATATTCCTGATTTGTCTAAAGATGTTGAAGGCTGTGTGGAGCCGATTGTTGGTTCACGCTCTCCCGTTATGGTGGCGCGTTCCCTGAATAAGGTGAACGATGGCGTAACCTACATTGAAGTGATAAATCCATCCGATGGAACCGTTGTGGTGGAGAAGGGACAGAAGTTAGCAACTTTTCTACTAGAAATCGAGTCTTTTGTAGATGCTGCTTTGTTTATTGATGAGGCAGAACACGATGTTGACTCGTTGATGGATCCTTTTGATTTCGAGAAAACAGATTTGACTTCGGAACAAAAGCACAAAGTTAGGCAGTTCTTAAAGCATCACCGTGCCGTGCTAGGTAGAGATGAGCTAGATCTGGGTTGTACCGCTACAGTCACTCATAAAATAGATGTGCAAGGTGCTCGACCTGTCAAACAACGATACCGGCGATTCCCTGGGCCACTGCGGGATGAGTTGAATGAGGAGATTGGTAAGCTTTTGGATCAAGGCATCATTGAACCCTCTTCCTCAGCTTGGGCTTCACCGTTGGTGCCCGTTCGCAAGAAAAACGGGTCCCTGAGAATTTGCATTGACTTTAGAGCTGTTAATGCCCTTACTAAGCGTGATTCGTTCCCCTTACCCAATATGTCGGACACGGTGAGCCAATTCAAAGATAACCAATACTTTTCATCCTTAGATTTGTTGACCGGATACCATCAGATTCCGCTAGATGAAGAGAGCAAAGAGATAACCGCCTTTTCAACTGGTGATGGGTTGTATCAGTACCGGCGGATGCCCTTTGGCGTTACAAACGGTCCTGCTAGTTTTTCGAGATTAGTGTCGATGGTGTTGGCCGGAATTCCCTTTGACCGAGCCCAAGCGTACTTGGATGACATATTGGTGGTTGATAAAGATTTTGAAGACCATTTGCAGCACTTGACTACCGTGTTTGAAAGACTTGCAGAGCATGGTCTGAAGCTGAGCGTACCTAAATGTGATCTGTTTTGTGCGGAGGTGAATTACTTAGGTCACATGGTGGGAAGACAAGGAATTCAACTGCTACCGTCCAATGTTCAGGCAGTGCTAGATTTTCCTGCTCCGAAGACTGTTTGCCAGTTAAAATCATTCAATGGTATGGTGAACTATTACAAAAGATTTCTCGGAAATTCTGCCAAGCTTATGGCGCCTCTGTATGAGTTGACTGCGGCTAAATCTTTCAAGTGGTCAGAATTAGCAGACGGAGCATTTCGTAGAGTTAAGGAGAGTTTAGCTAGTGCCCCAATTTTGGCTTACCCCGATTTTGTAACTGATAGTCCTTTCGTTCTGACAGTAGATGCTAGTGCTACTGGTGCCGGAGCAGTTTTGTCTCAGATGCAAGAAGGTGTTGAGCGCGTTCTTGCCTATGCGGGGGCTGCTTTCAATAAAGCGCAGGTGCGGTACAGTACTACAGATAGGGAACTCGCTTTGATTAGATTTGCAGTTAACCATTTCCGAGTTTACCTCTACGGGAGACATTACGTGATACGCACAGATCACAAGCCCTTGGTTTATTTGAACCAGATGAAGAGAGTAGATGACCGATTATTGCGAACTTTAGAAGACTTAGCGATCGGACATTTTGAACTGGAATACTTACCAGGGAAGTCTAACACAGCCGATTGTTTGTCACGAGCTGTGTTTCCGTGGGAAATACCTGAAGATCCGTCAGAGTATCACCCTGTAGCTGATAACTTTCTGGAGAAATTCAAGATTGTTAAAGTTCCTGGTGGTTCAAACTCTTTCTTTGAAGCATTAAGTTGCGGTATTGACAGAGAGTTAGAAAACATGGAGGTCTTGCGTGAATTTCCGTTGACGCCGTATTAAACGATCCTGTCAGATATGGTTTTCAAAATTCCCCGTTTGACAAAAAGAGAATTTGCAGTATGTACAATCAGGAGGTGTTCCCAACTTTTGACATGGCTCAAGCTTTTTCTGATGCGTTCGGATGGGAGGTAGAAGTGTATTTTCCGTCTGGCCAAATCGTGAGAGTGAAAACTCCATTCAAGAAGTTAAGCAAAGGAACAATTTACTTACAGTGTCTTGGCGGTGTGCATTTCGATTGTTTGATTCCTGTTTCTGTTCTTTTAAGTTTGGAGTTGTCACGTAGTTTAATTTATTCGACACTGTCCAATGATCAAGGTTCAAAGTCCAGTCGTGCATTACCTAAACCTACACAGAAAGTACAGGTTGCACACGCTAGTAACGCAGAGGTTGAGTTAGAAAGAGCTGAAATTGGCCAGTTGTCCATGACAGATGGTCCTGAAGCCTTCTTGCGGTATAAATTGTTGGATCCCGAAATTAGACACTTGAGGGAGATAGTCACGAGTGATGGCAAGCAGAACATGCATACCTTGAGTAAAGAGTTAACGAAGTTCCGGTCCTGGTTGCCTCATCTAAGGATGGAGGATTCTGGTTTGTTAGTATGTAACGTTGTTAATTAGGGTAAAACGATTGCTGTTCCTATAATTCCTGAGTCTCCGCTGAATGTGCTGGGACAAGCGTTTCATGATTTGCTGGGTCATGCTGGTAGACAAAGTTCTCGAAGTGATGCGCACTCGATATTGTCACCCGGGATTGTCTGCTTCGGTGGCTTATGTGGTAAGACTGTGTGCCTTGTGCCAAGTTCACAAAGGCCACGCCCCTGGAGGTTTTCCCTTGTACAAACAGAGGACTGTTCGCCCGTACAAGTTGTATGCCGTTGATTTGCTGGAGTTACCAAAATCTACGAGTGGCTACATCGGCATCATGGTGGGTATAGACATGCATACCAAGTTTGCGTATGCCGTGCCTCTAAGAAGCAAGACTTCGCAAGCTGTTGCGAAAGCGTTGGAGTCTCACATGCTAGCAACCGTGCCCAAGACCTCGGAACTTCTAACCGATTCAGGACCGGAGTTCAGAGGGAAATCGTTTCGAGACCTGCTGGCTTCTTACGGGATACAGCACACCCACTCGATCCCTTACGCACCGCATACTAATGGTGGAGTTGAGCGGTTGAATCGCACGATTCGATCGAGACTGGCAACTGTGTGTCATGCTAATCCGAGAGATTGGGACAAGAAGCTTTTCAGTGTAATGTCACAATACAATAGAATGCCTCACACCGAAACAAGACATTCCCCGGCTTCATTTTTTGTTGAGGGTGTAAAACTCGATATTCCGGCCGAAGATTCTCATTGGAGACCGGCAAAGAATTTTTTTCCAAAGTTCAAACCCGGAGATTTAGTCCTGAGGAAGGTACCTTATCAAGCTGCAGGACAACGAAACAAGTTGGCTCCTAAATTTGACGGACCCTTTCGTGTTGTTGCTACCGATAGCAATGGTGTGACTTATACCATTTACCACTTAGAACGATGTAATGGAAATACCCGGCATTTCCTAACCCCTGTGTTTCTGCTTTATACTTGCAGATGAAGCACCAATATTATAGCTACCAATTTCAGTATATGCCCTATGTTAATACCTTCTCTAAAGGCATTTGTCATCACTGGAACCCTGAGAGTCCTGCAGATAGGTCTACAAGACACAAGGCTCAAGGTGAGACCATTTTTCCCAATCAATTATTTATAGGTTAGCACTGTCCAATTGTACAGCTGCATCACTCTGGAAAAACTCATCTGATTTACTACTCTGCATTTATTTAATTTAGGGGTCTTTTTTCAATTCATCTCCAGGCTAGCTAAAGCTGTGCATCTTGAAACCATCTCCCTTTTTGATCCATATTTTTTTTGCGATATATTAGAGGCAGCATTTAAGCTTGCAGTGACTCAATTAGAAAGGCTTTCATGCCAGTTTTGAAGCTCAAAAGATCTAGTTTAATTTGGCATAAATAAAGTCCATTAGCCAGTATTGCGTGTTTGGATTAGTAGGTCCACTACATTTATATTTGTATATATAATGTACATAGTTTTCATGTTAGTGTTTCTGTTGTTGCAGAAGAACCTCCATTGTTTACTCCACTCCTCACACAACATTCACAACACCCTATAATAATTTAAAATTGGCTATTTAATAGTGGAGTGGCTGGCATTACGGCTGTGTCTCCGATATATATATATATATTAGTCTGAAGTTCACCATCAATCCTGTTTGGTTGAATTCAATTGAAAGCTGTTCCCATACCATCTTAAACACCTTATTTAGTTAGGCAAATTATTGACCACTCTGTAAATTTTGATTGCTGCTCATATG
>SDVV010011391.1:0-15865 GCA_016164225.1 Gammarus roeselii | reverse complement strand
CCCCGGGTCTTCCCGAGCTCCTCGAGTCCCCCGAGACACCTCGCCTCAGCTCATCTCGGTTTGTCTCGAATCATTTCGGCCAGTTTCGGCTCGTCGCGACCAACTCGACTCGCCTCAACATGTTTCGACTGATCTCTACGCACATCGACCAGCCTCGACGCGACCCTCGCCCCCTGCGCCAGCAATCCGCGGACTGCAATGGCTAACTGTTCCACTCATGCATCTCACAAACATTTTTCTGCGTATGGGTTTTACAGCTCTGGGAGGGGGAAGCAGAGGTTCCAGGATTCAGAGGGGCTTCTAAAGGGTCCCACAGTTTCTCAAAAGGGTCCCAAAGGGTCTCAAGGGTGTCCCAAGGGGCCCCAGAAAGGTCCAAGTGGACCCCCCCAAATCCAGCTGGTCTCCCAAGTCTCCCGGGTTCCCGAAACCCTGGGTCCCCGAGTCCCGCGGGTCCAACGAAAACCTCCCCTCTCTGGGTCGCCTTGTCTCAACCAACCTCGATACATATAATAATAATAAATTCAATATTTATCACCATGAAAAAAGGGCAGAGAAAAATGATTGAGTCCAAGCAAGAAGCAATACTAAAATACTAAAATAAAGTGTTAATGATCTATAAAATGAATAATGAATTATCATCCATCCACCCCAAGGAATTAGTTGAGGTAGTTGGTCTCAATCTAAAGCTTAAGCTTCTCGACCAGTTCAAAGTTTATCAGCACTCAAGTTCATTACTTGATTTAGGGTGACGATGCAGTTTCTCTGACTACTACTAATCCGTTGTTTATTACATCTTTGATTTCGTGAAAATACTTTTGCGTGCCTTTCAATTTTAATTCAACAGCTAGCAACCTAGCATCAGCATTGACTGCCTCTGTATTGGATGGGCCACTAGAGGCATGACGAAACAGTGCTTTCAGGTCTGTCATTTCTTTGGCTTGTAAGCAGAATTTATAGCTCGCTATTTTACGGTCCCCAATTGAAGGATTTGATTTGAGTCTCATTTCCACCAGAGCCTAAACGTGAGTCATAATAGGCTCCCCCGTAGGGCGCTACCGTCACTGATTCAGGTAAATTCGCGCGGCCTCGCGTGCGAAAAGATTAGTCTTGTCAAGGTGAAATCAAGCACATATTTCTATTGTTGCATATTCGCGTGCTAGCGCGTACAAGAAAGTGAAGTGTTAACGCACCTCTACGGAAATGTATTGTTTTCTTTGTGCGCAATGTGGTGGAGCGACCACCTCACTTGCACAGGTGTTCGGGGTTTAGACAGCTTCGTATAGTTCGGCGTGTTTTCCGAAAGCAATAAGCTTTTTCCGGTAGGTTGGGTCGGTGAGTAGGCCTAGTAGGTTGCAGGGGGATTTAAGAAAAGCTCGTCTGGCTGCTGCGAGTGCGTTGCAATCCATCAGTGAGTGTTTCATGGTATTAGCCACTTGGTGGAAACAGGGGCAAGATGGCGCGTTTAGTCGATGTCGACATCCATCAGGTGGTTGTGAGTTATCCACGTGTTTCCCGTGCATAAGCGGTTGATGATCACTTGGTCTTTTCTGTTCGTGAACTTTGTTTCCCATTTTCCGACTGAGGGCTTGACTGAAAGCATTTTTGTCCACTCAGTTGCCACATTTTATCCCATCGGGAGTTATATGGGAGTTGATGATAGGGAGCCAGTCCTGGTAATGCATTGCAAAAATTGTTCTTGGAGAGTAGATGCCAGTTTAGCGAGCGAGTCCGCAAGTTCATTTCCTCTTATTCCCGCGTGCCCGGGGATCCAGCAGAATGCCTCTGCCTGACCCGTATCGAACATCACAAAGAGATTGTGCTGCAATTTACGTAGAGCGGGATGTTCGTAGTGCAGTGTTTTAAGCTGGGTGAGGACACTCTGACTGTCTGAGAATACGACATATTTGGGGAAGAGATCTGTTTTTGCAATAGAGAAGGCTAGTTCGAGCGCGTGGAGCTTCGCAGAGAACATGGAGGCCTCTTGTGAGAGGGTGGCCGAGAGTGGGATGTCCGCGCACACAGCGGCGGCTCCCACTCCGTCCGCGGTTTTGGAGCCATCAGAATATATAAATGGCGATGTTCTAAATATTCTTCCTCAAGTAATCTTAGGAATTCCTGTCACAAGGCGTTGGTTGGGGTAGTTGCTTTAGGGTATACTTGCAGGTCTAGGTTGACTGGTGGTGGGTTAATTATCCATGTTGGTGTGTTAATTTGAAGTATTCGGTAGGAAAGTCAGGGCTTAATAGCCTCACGGTTGATGTTTAGCGAGGTCAGTAGGTTGTCCACACGTAGGGAAAACGGTGGGCATATATTCTTTTTAGCCGCGAAAAGTCGTTTATCGGATATGTTGGTGATGTGGTTGAGTGCTGGGTTGTTGATTAGACTTCTAATCTTAAAATAGTATTGTAGTAAAAGTTTGTCTCGCCGGAGCGGAATTGGAAGTTCGTTAGCGAGCACGGTAAGGGATTCAATTGGGGTGGAGCGGAACGCGCCGGCTGTGATACGCATAGCATTGTTTGCGATGGTCGAGAGAGATTCGAGAGTAGTTTTGGCTGCTGAACCGTAGACAACGGCTTCGTAGTACACGCGTGATGATTGTATTATTGCTCTGAACAACGTCATTCCTCAGGGATGTTACCGATTGGATAAGTCTCGTCGACCTCCTTCAGCGAGTCTCCAGGGCTGCAGCGTGGGATCTCCCATGAGTTTAGGGTCCCACACAAGACACAGGGATTTTATCGTTTCTTCATATACTAGATGGGTGTAGTGCAGCGTTAGAGCTGGTTTAAGGTGTTAACTGGGCACAAAGGGTAAAGTGCATGCTTTTAGTTTTAGAGGGCGAGAATCGGAATCCGTTTAGGGAAGCCCAGTTCCCGACTAAATTTAGGCACTTCTGGAGTTCATGTTGGATTGTTATGAGGCTGGGGTGTCTGTAGCTTATTTGTAGGTCGTCCACGTACAGCGATGAGAGCAGTCTTCCGTCTCGGGGAAGAATGT
The DNA here is from genome assembly GCA_016164225.1 of Gammarus roeselii. NCBI lineage: Eukaryota > Metazoa > Arthropoda > Malacostraca > Amphipoda > Gammaridae > Gammarus > Gammarus roeselii. Next base: position 12,868 of record SDVV010011391.1, on the reverse strand, counting down.
CGGCTAACTGATCGATTTTGAGGACGAAAAGAGTGACACTGAGGACGCTTCCCTGGGGAACGCACATTTCTTGCGGGTATGACGGAGACTGAATGTTGCAAACCTTGACCCTGAAGGTGCGATTTTGAAGAAATTGGTGGATGAAACGTGGTAGGCGACCTCTCACGCCTCTACGGTGGAGATCCTTCATGATCCCATATTTCCACTTAGTGTCGTATGTTTTTTCAACGTCAAAAAGTTTGGAAACCACATGTTCTCTTTGGACGAAGGCCTGTCTAATGTCTGATTCTAGTCGTATGGGGTGGTTCGTTGTGGAGTGGCGCTTACGGCCACTGCACTGGATGGTATCAAGGCCGGCACGCATTTCAAGGTAGTCGACTAGGCGTGAGTTTATCATTCTTTCCATAGTCTTACATAGGACGCTAGTTAGGGCAATGGGACGATAGTTATGTGGGTCGCCGTGACATTTTCCGGGTTTGGGTATCGGCATAATTACGGATTCCCGCCATTGATCGGGAAAGAATGAGTTTGAATACAACGTATTAAACACATTTAGTATGTGCTGGAGAGCATTGTTAGGAAAGTGTTTGATCATATTGAGGTGCACTAGGTCCGGCCCGGGCGAGGTTTCACGAGTGTGGTCGATAGCATACTGTTGTTCATGGAGGGAGAAAGGTTTGTTGTAGAATTTTTCGTTTGCGGAAGTGAAGTCAATATGCTGACTTTCTCTTAGTTTTCTTCCCCCGTTGAAAGGAAGCCGTGTAATTTGTTGCTTGCGATATCTGGCTGAAAGTCTGAGCTAGTTTATCCGCAATATCCGCATAAGAAGAATAGACAGTATCTCCGTCAGCCATGATGTGGATGGGTCGTTAGGGCGATTCTGGATACGTCTGATTTTTCCACCCACTTGGGAAAGAGGGGTGTACTGATTGATTGTGTTAACTAATTGGATCCAGTTTTCTTGCTTTTTCTCTACGCTATGTTTGCAGAACACGGCAGTTCCCCTTTTCCAGGCAACTAGGTTCCTGTGGGTACGTGCGCGTCGGAATGCCATGTACATCCTTTCACGCCGGTCCTTGGCTTCTTGTACCTCCGAGCAGCCAGAAAACGGTTGAGGGTGAATATTGGAGACTTCATGGGACAGCTGCACTCTGAAATTTCTCGTATAGATGTATGACGAGGTCGCGCTCTGAAATGTGTTCGGGAAGGCCCTCCACATCGTCCCATGCGACTGGTGTTGAGTATTCCTGCCAGCTGGCCTTCCGGTAGTTGAATCGAAGTTCCTGTGAGTCGGGATTGTTTGGTCAGTTGGTAAGGAGCGATATAATCACTGGTATGTGATCACTGTCATATGTTGAAAGCAGGACTCCTCAAACGAGTTGGGGAGCTAAATCGATGGCGGTTTCACTTTCGAGGGTGATCCGAGTGGGTTGTCCGTCGTTGAGAAGGACCCTGTTGTGAGTGTCTATATTGTTGGCCATTATCACTCCCCTCAGGTCTGTTATCACGCATGCCCACACTTCGTGGTAGCTGTTGAAGTCTCCAGGGAGGAGCAAGGGATGATGCAGTTGGTTAAGCAAATTGATCACTAGTGCCTCCGTGAGGTCATGCGTTTCGTGACGAGTAGATAGATACCACTGTAATTGGTCTTGAGATACATATCTTTACTGCGACAGCTTGGAGTTCTGTTCTCAGAGTGAAGAGGTGATGAGGTATGCTTCGATAGATGTTAAGTGCCACTCCGTCGTGTGCAGTCACATTAATTGTGACCTTCACGACGGTGTATGACATATTAAGGGATTGTGACGGTGACTGTCACGGAGTTTGATCTCCTGGAGGCCTACAACCAAAGGTTTATGGATGGAGATTAGTGATAATAATTCATCTTTCTCGCTTCTATGTCCCTGTCCATTCCATTGGAGTATTGTGTTGTTCATAATTTCGAATCTGTTTCACGCCCAGATTTTGGTCTGGAGCGGTCGCGTGGTTTGTAGGAACTTTCGTGGTGTTCGTGTCTATAAGGCGCAAGTGTCTTAGATCGTTAGCGTTCCCAAGAGCGTCCGCTTTCTCTAGAACATGATCTCCTAGACTCACTGCGTTCTCGCCTGTGAGTGCTCATGTAGGAAGAGGAGGACGAGGGATTACGATATCTGTGTTTGCTTCTTGAGCGAATGCGTCTCTCTTCTATGGAGGTGTTTTCAAACATTATGATGGGCTGAGTAGTAGTTGTTGGGATATTTGAGTCGAGTGCGGTGCATGGTCGATCTGTGGCTTCGGGTATCAGTTCTTCGTTGAAGATTTTCAACGCGTCCTCTCGAAGGCAATAGTCGTTCTCACTTGTGAGATGTTCTGGTGTCGGGCATGTTAGCTGAAGGTTGAACACCTCACTTTGGTTTTCGCTGGGTGCGGTCGCAGTTAAGATGGTCAGAAGTCGTTCAACGCTCTGATCGAGGCGAGCTGTGGTTCGTGGGCTGTAGCTAATCTTTTTGCTTTGCGGCGAGAGGGCATCGCGTACCCCGCGGTCGTCGTCGGAGGAATCTTCGTCTCTTCGCCTTTCGATTTTCGGGTTATTGGACCTCTCCTTGTGGTCGACCGAGGCAGCATCCACAGCAGTGCTCGCCTGGGCACTGGTGGATTCATTGCTTGTGACGCCCGCCTCTATTACGAGGGCAGTCGCTGGGCTGGTTGTGGTATTGTTAGTACTGGAGAGGGGTGTTGGGGTCATGGTAAAAGTTTATGTTGACGGCACGCGAGTGTCGTCTGGTGGGGTAGACTTAGTTGTAGATTTAACTGCTTTGGCATAATTTAAATTATGGCAGATTAGGTTTTTGTCATAAAAGATTTGGATGGCTTGTTTTCGTGTGACGCTGCGGTCATTTCGTATGATTATCATTGCTTTTTTGTCCATCTGCTTTTGGCTGTAGCGGTGACCTGCCTCATGAAGGCATGAGCAGTGGTAGCATTTAGGTTGACGGGTTGTGCAGTCCTTTCGGTCATGCTAGCCGGCGCACCTCTCACAGCGTTGGGGTATGTATGGCTTGCAGTATTTGATGACGTGGCCGTATTCCAGGCATTTTTGCACATTGCAGGTCATGTCGCCACTGGGTAAGTTTTTGTTTTCCCTGTTCGCCCGGGATTACTATGAATTCCAGTGTGTCACGTCCTGGGAAAGTGATTTGATATGCGGTGGTGTGGATGTTTTGTGGTTTGATCCATTTTGCAATGGAAACGTTGTTGACTCCGTAATCCTTAGCTAAACCTGCTAGAAAAACGCTTCGGTCAGTTTTAGGAGTTGTTGGAAGTGTATATAATTAGTCTTGTAACGTTGAAGAACGGATGTATTTTGACAGCTACTTTGTGTTTGTCTTGTTTGTTAATCCTTTGTATAGCGTTGCTTTGCTCGATATTTATGACGTGGGCCAGATACTTCTTTCCCTGTCGGTTCATGTTTATTGGTTTGCCTCACAATTGTATGGTGAGCGAGTTCATCATGGTGAATGGGTTCATTGAGGGGGCAACTTTGTTTGCACCACTATCTTCAAGCGTTATGAGGAAGTGGGTAGGGAATGATGCTGATCTTCTCTCCTGGGTGGGAGGGTCAGCTTGGGGGGAGCGAATCGCGGCCGCAGCCTCTCGTCGCCCGACTTAATGCTCAGTTTGGTATTGCAGGATCTACTCTCAGTCTTGTCCTGAGGGCAGTCTTCGTGTCCCGTTGGGTGGCCGTTTACTTTGTAGTAAAAGCAGTGAGGTTCTTCGGATGGGCACGACAAGGGATCGTCTCGCTTATCGTGGTCGTCCTGGGAGCAGTGTGAGCATCTTTTTTTCCCGTTACAATTTGGCTCGTGTGTCCGTATTTTTGACATTTGTAGCATCGCATCAGACGTCTTTCGAAGGGTGTAACCTTGGTATTGGCATCAAAGAAGGGTATATCGATGTAGTTAGGTGGGGTGGAGCAATTGAATTTAAGCAGAAGGGCCGTGGTGGTGTTTCTTCTTGGTTTGATTTTTGTGCGATTTTTTCGCTTCAACTATACATTCCTCGTATTGGACGAGTCCGGTGATGAGCTCGTTGGCTTCATCACTCGGGAAACCCGCGATGTAAATCAGGCCTGAACTCATGAAAAAAGTTGGGTGTGGTATGATTTATCAAGGCTTTTTGCATATTCTGTTTTTAGGAGAGTATCGTGCCACTCTGAAAAATTTGTGTCTGTTAATGGTGAAGCTATCGTCACCGCTGGCGGTGATGTGGAGAATTGGGCGGCCAGTCATGGAGTTCAGTTCTTCTCGTAGTTTATATGGGCAAATATCCGGTCTGTCATTGACATCAAATGTCATTTCTAAGTGTTCGGGGAATTAAGGGCCGTTGTTAAATAAGTTGTGGTGATCGAATCGTGTGTATTGTTTCCTCTTTACGTTTTTTGGTGTTTGGGCGTTATGAGTTTCGGCTGGGAGGAGAGCGATGTTATCAGAGAGGTCGGAGGCGGAAGCACACGAACAGGTTACGGGTTCCCTGGCCTCTATCCTCATCAGCTCATCCAGTCGGGTATTCTTAGTTGCACAAAAGTTCTCGAGTTTAGTGAGGCGTTCACCGACTTCACTGGAGGGCGCCGAGCAGTCTTCAGTCTCCAGCTCAAGAATGCACATCATTTTGCTCGTCTTGCCCAGGGTATTCTGCTTTGCGATTATATTCGCGTCACGCTTCGAGCGTTCATTTGTGTCGTCCAGTACAACCTAAGTGAGAGGAACTTTCAAGGGGTTCGTCGTTCTTTCTCGCTGACTGGTTTGAGTGCGACGCTCTGGAGAGGCCGTCAGCCACTCTCCGATAGGGCATGGTCTTGCCCATATTTTGATCTCCGGCTTCAACCCGGGGTTCTGGGTAATGTATGTGGGGCCTTCTTTACATTTATTTCTTTTGTATATACGAATATGTACACTAACTTAACCCTCGAATTTACTCTTAAAATTAATTTAGAATCTAATTTTTTTTTTGTGAAGATTTTAGTTTATATAAAAAAAATTGAAACAATTTTTTGTTGCTGTATTTAATTTCAATTGGTTTCGAATCTGAATTCACAAGCCCCGGTGTCAGTGAGGGACTCACCTCTTTGCGCACCAAGGGGAGGGGATGTAGCAACAAACTGAAAGGGAGGGACGGTGGAGGGATCTTTTAAATCAAAATATATTTACACAAAGGGACAAATAAAATTTGATGGTTAACGAGGACACCGCGGGAAGGCGGGTAAGATGGGGATACCTCCAGGGGGTATCCCTCTGAGATGCCTTGTTGTTCTCGCTCTCAAGAGATGATAGTCGATCTCTCCAATTAAGTTGAAAACTTTAACCTTTACGAGACGATATGCGGTCTCGGAGCGATATTCGGCTTAGAGCGGTGACCGGCTCTTATTTTGATACAGCCAAATAAATAAGCTTCTATACCCTGGAAACTTGCAAACTTTGGATCTCAGACGCAAAGAACAGTATGCGATGATGTTTTCGAACTCAGTTGTCACTCATTGGTTACGATACTGCCTATGCACAAAGCTAGGGGGGTTGTTGGAAGAAGTTCAGTGTTTCAAGTATCTGGACGCCCATGTGAGGGAGACTGAACTAGTTGAAACTGAGGTAAAGTTGCAAGTGAAAGAGGGATGTAAAGTGTTGGGTGCACTGAAGAGGGTAATGAGCTGCATGACGTTGGGGATGGAAGCCAAGAGAGGGCTGTATGAGAGTGATGTTGCGCCAACTGTGCTGTACGGAGCTGAGACTTGGGGAGTAAGAGCAGAGGAGAGAAGAAGGTTGAATGTTTTCGAGATGAAATGTTTGAGGAGCATGGTTGGAGTGTCGCCGAGACAGGTTCACTAACGACGTGGTTCGAATCAGAACAGGGATGGTGAAGAAGTTAGAGGACAGAGTTGAATCGCGTGTTCTGAGATGGTTCGGGCACATGGTGAGGATGGATGAAAGGAGATTGGTGAAAAAGGTGTTGAAGTCAGAGGCGAGAGGACATAGGCCTAGAGGGAGACCGAAGTTTGGTTTGATTTGATCCTCAGTTCCACCAGAGCCTCAACGCGAAAAATAATAGGCACCCCCGTGGGGCTCGATGATCATGGATTCCAGTAGATTCACACGCCTCAGTGTGCGAGAAAAAAAAAGCAACGCTTTTAAAGTTAAAATAAGTTGAAAACTTTAGCAATGTCAGACGCACGCTGGTGAGCATAAAAAAAACGCTCAGACGGAACGGACCTCCGCTTCCAATTATTTAGAACTTCAAGAGTAATATGTACGGACGCTAGTGCGCACAGTTATCATCGTTGGGACTGGTACAAGGTTTACGGCTACACGGACAAAGTCAGCTCCGACGGTAACGCAACACAATGCTTACAGCTAAGCGATCTAGTTAAGTAGAGGCACATTTTAGTTATTCAGGTAAGATAAACACTCAGACGAAACGAATCTCCGCCTCCAACCACTCAGAGCTCCATGAGTATTATGCACGCGCGCCAGTGTACACAGATAATATCGTCGAAATTGGTACAACATCTACGGCTTCAGGGATCAGATCAACTTCAACCGCAACGCCTCACAAGGTCTATAGTTACGCGGTAAATGTCATTAACTGAATTTACATATGGTCCGTGCACGCGCGAGCAAGCACGGACTGAAAAAACACATATTCGCAAAATTACAAACAGGAACTCTCGCACAAGTACACCAGCATTACTTTATTAAATTCTGGATCGAGAAGAAGACAAAAAGGAAGGGCTCATCATGGGCTGAAAAACTGCTCAGATTATTGACATCGTACTTATTGTGTAGGAGGATAGGGTGGGGGGGGGCAGAGGTTTCTCGGGTCCTAAAGGAGCCTGATAGGTCCCGGAGGGTAACCCAAGTCCCAGTGTCCCCCGAGCTCTCGACTCATTTCGGCCAGTCTCGACTCATCGCGCCCAACTCGACTTGTCTCGACATGTTTCGACTTATCTCGACGCACCTCGACAAGCCTTGACGCGGCTCTCCCCCTCTGCGCCGGTAATCCTGGCGACTGTATAAACAAATTTTTCTACTCAAGCATATCAGGGTGGGAGTGGCGTGGGAGGGGCGGGGACGGGCAGAGGTCCCTTGGGCCCCAAAGAGCCCGATGAGGTCAGAGGGTAACCCAAGTTCTTCGAGTCTCCCGAGCTCTCCGGGTCCTTCTCCGCTCATCTCAGTTTGTCTCGGATCATTTTGACCAGTCTCGGCTCATCGCACCCAACTCAACTTGCCTCAACATGTTTCGAATGATTTCAACGCACCTCGACCAGCCTCGACACGGCTCTCCTCCTCTGCGTCAGCAATGTTGTGGACTGTAATAACTAATTTCTTTACTCAGCACTCCACACTTGGCACATGAAGCTATCTTAGACGTTCTACTTCAAAACTAATTCTCTTGCCACCATAAGGCAACCTAGTTTGGGCCAATAGGCCTCTTAGACGTTCTACTCCAGAACTAACACTCTTGCTACCAAAAGGCAGCCTAGTTTGGGCCAATAGGCCTGTTGTTGTCTTCCTACACTTGTAAACACTTGTAAACACTTATACATTCCTCTATGTATGGGTTTTACAGCGTTGGTAGGGGAAGCAGAGGTTCCAGGATTCAGAGGGGCCTCCAAAGGGTCTCACAGTTTCTCAAGAGGGTCCCAAAGGGTCTCAAGGGTGTCCCAAAGGGCCCCAGAAGGGTCCAAGTGGGCAATCCCAAATCCCCCTGGTCTTCCAAGTGCCCGGGTTCCCGAAACCCCGGGATCCACGAGTACCTCCCTTCTCTGGGTCACCTTGTCTCAACCAACCTCGATATATATAATGATAACCAATGCAAAATTATTTACCATGAAAAAGGGCAGAGAAAAATAATAAAGCCCAAGAAATAAGAAATACTAAAATAAAGTGTTAATGATCTACAAAATGAACCGAAGTTTGGGTGGATGGATGGTGTGAAGCAGGCGTTAGGAAGGAGTGATTAAAATTGTAGGCTAAGCAAAGGATTGTTTTTATTATAGGAACAGTGATCTTCCAGGATTGAGGAATTTGTAAGCAGCTAAGATGAAGGATGATAAATTTTGAACAATTAGATTTCAGCTAAGAGATTATTTTCTCCAAGATAACAGAGAACCGGCTTGGTATTGATGGTTTTTGACAATACTATACCATAGTGGAGAACGCTCAATGAGGTTTTACAATACTGATTTGTATATATTTTTCATTGCTTTCTGAGATCAATCACTTTAACCTGATTTACTAGTTTCTTCAATGCTGCTCTCGCATAGAAGCTCATGTGAACGACTTTCACTGATAGTAGATTACCGTCCGGCAATTCAACCTGTTTGACAGGTCTGTGCATTGCTCAAATATCCTTTCCTTAAGAACTTTCCAAGGACTTCGTGAAGAACCTTCTGTAACATTATTCGCAGGAACGGACACACTGGCTTAAAAAATTGACAGTGTGCCAAGGCTTTCTAGTGCACTGGAGTCAATGTCCTTCTGGCATCGAACGTCAAATTAGCAGCCAGCGCAGCATCAAGTCATCGACAAGTCATTGTCCGTCTCCGGAATTGCCCCGACTCACGGTATGCTTAGGTCACAGATGGGTTCTACTCACAATAAGCCAGGAAAGCGGTGGTCCTCCGGGAAGGAGGAGTCTATCGGTAAGCAACATTATGTATGATCAATTCATAACAGATCTGATTTCAGCTATGAGGTGGGTTTCTCGAAGATAGATAAGGAGCGGTTTCGCACTGAATTTCTTATGAAGGAACTCGGTAAGCATAAGGCGGAGTGTATTAGGAGGGTCCAGGGACTGGCACCTGTGGAAGTATGTGCGTCGATGTTCCGTTCAGGTGGGACACTCTGCTAAGACGTGAGTAATTGTAAGAGGGACTGAACAGTCCATGCAGTATGGGGGTGGCGGCGCCTCCATTAGGTGTCTGTTCGTTCGTTAGTCTGCCGCAGCTATGTCCGATTCTCAATCGGCATAGAGTTATCTCAGTCCGTCGAGAACGGCTGCTTGAAGAGACACAGAGTGTAGGCGTGTCTTTGATAATGAGCAATTTATTTCTCATAGGAACATCAGACCATTCCATGTTCCATTTATTTCGCACAGCTCTCTTGATCGCTGGGTAAAAGTTTCTATATGGGAGTGGACTTAGTTCTGCTGGGCCAGGCGCCGCTGCAGCACTTCGCGCCGCTTCGTCCGCCTGCTCATTGCCCACCATACCACAGTGGCCCGGAACCCAGCACAAACGAACGTTCTTGTTTCTGGAAGACAGTCGCACAAGCCAGCGCAAGATTGCTGAAACAGGATGGCAATTGTTGAATGTCTCCAAGGGTTGAAGCGCGCTTAGCGAATCACTAAAGATTGAAATATTGGTATCTGGAAGAGTATCGGCTTCCAAGAGGGCGTCGCCAATGGCTGTGAGTTCCACAGTGAAGACTGACGCTGATGGCGGGAGTCTCCTAGCGAAGACGCGCCCGGGGAGTACCACTGCACAACCCACAGCATCGTCGTCTTTCGGTCCATCAGTGAAGATATGCAAGCAACCAGCGTGATGGGTCTCTGTATGGGCTATAAAAGTAGTTTGAACATTTTTGGGTGCAACATCTGCCTTTTGGACAGAAAAATAATGAGGGCAGAGCATATTTTCTGGTATACGCCAGATAGGAATAGCATCTCGCAGGAAAGGGTCCTCCATGATTCGTGGCAGCCCAAGCTCAACAGTGAGATGCTCAATGCGCTGTGAGAAGTTCGAGGAAGAAGCCAGATTGGGGTTGAACCGTCGGACTGTGGTACAAGTAAGAGACGTGAGGCGAGTTAATATATGACAATAGAACTGAAGATCAATTTGTTCTCGTCGTAAGGCAAAGTTAGGCTCACCGGTCTCGCGGGCTCGCAAAGAAGATTGACAATAGGGAGGAGCGGAAAGCTCCAGTACAAACGCGAAGGGTGGCATTGTGAACTGGTTACAGCGTTTTGGGAATCTTTGGTTTCGCAGAGCCGTAGACAAGGCTTCCCGGTCCAGTTTGGACCGTATGATAGCACGGTAAAGGCGTAATGAAGTTGTTCTGCTGCCCCCCAGGTGAAGTGCGATGAAATCAAAAGAATGATAAATAGCTGTAAGCAGTCTATCTTCAGTTGTTGCAAGTGGTATTTCCATGTTAGTATCTGGTCAAACATTAGTCCTAAGAAGCGGACTGTTGGTAGGAAAGGAATAGTTTCTCCATAGAGTCTGAGGTCTGGTTCCGTGTAGGTGCGGGACCGATGGATATGAAGTGTACATGTTTTACCTTTAGATTCTGTAATGCCTCGAGATTCTGTCCAAGCAACCCCCTGAGCAATTGCACTCTGTAGTTGACGTTGGAGTTGGGAGACAACTGGCGCCGATGAGTATGTCATAAAGTCGTTAACGTACTGAGACCCCCTCACAGAGGGGGGGACCATCCCCGTAATCCCATTAATGGCAATCGCGAATAGGGTACACGAAAGGACGAAAGGTGATTGCCGATTTTGATCCGGAAGACTCTACGTCGGAGGAAGTTTTGAATGAAGAAAGACAAGTGACCAAGAAGTCCCATCTGATGGATTTTCGGAGGATGTCAGGTTGTATCGTATGCCTTCTCAAGGTCGAAGAAAATGCAAACAGTGAGATGCTTGCGGTCCAAGGCACCTTGGATATCAGTCACAACGCGTAGTAATGCGTCTTGCGCTGATAGCATCTTTCGGAACCCAAATTGTAATGGGAAAGAAGCGAGTTTGCTTCTACGTGCCGAATCAGAGGGGTATTTACAATCTTTTTCAGAACCTTCGCTACACATGAGGTGAGGGCTATAGGACAGTAGCTGGGTAATTGATCGGTAGGCTCACCAGGTTTTGGGATAGACAGAACCACTGCTTCTCTCCTCCGGTCGGGATTGAAGTGGGTAGACCAGATTGTGTTGTAAATAAGACACAAGTAAGAGAGTGCAGAGGGATGTAGGTGCTGGAACATTTCGTAGGAGATTCGATCTTCACCAGGAGCAGAAGGGATGGAGGTGCGAATTGCACCGAATCATTTTGTTCTGCAGTTCCTTGGACAAACTTTAGGCAGTTGTAGCAGCGTCTGGGGTTAGGAATGTATTCTCGGACCGAGCACTGTGTCCAACCGATGGTAACATCGGGAAGAAGAGAGCAGAGTTTGAAGGTGAGGATGTAGACACCAGTGTACTCCTCAATTCCGTTTCGCCGTCGCTTCACCCTGTATATTCTGGTGACTTGCTGATCCGCGGGTTCAGTAGGAATATCGTCATCGAAGTGGTTTGGTCTATTTTTTTAAATATTAGATGGTTTCCTGTATCGTGTTGAGAGTGGGGTGCTCATCAACTGTCACCGGTATATTATTCAGCATTTTCAGGTTTTGGATGTTCCTGCTCTGCTCCTTGTCTCTCACTTCCAGTGTAGCAATTTGCAAGATAAATGAATGTGTGCAGCTTTGCCAGGGTGAGGTTATCACTTACAGCGTTCGTATGTGCAATCTAAAAGGCTGAGATTGGTCTTTCGACCTGGGATGGTTCGCAACAGCATGAACGTCAGGACAGATGTTGCTCCAAATATCAACAGCTCGTTGAGCAAAAGACGCATTCTCTGTTCATCGAGTGGCGCAAAACTAAAGTGGAAACAGTTCTGCGCCTGTTATTGTGGTGAAATCTCCAGTCTTGCTCGAAAATCAGAACACATTCCACAATCATCTCAGCAGATGTTTTATCTTCCACCCCGTTGCAATTGCGCCAGTCTTCAATGCACCGTGGTCCATGTCAAGATCACAACTGCTCCAATCTCAAACAACAAGTTCTTGGCTGTGCATTGGCCTAAGAACTCCAAGGTCAATTGTCGTGTCAAAACGCATTGTTGATAGGCTTCCCAATAGCAAACATGTACATCTATCTGCTCATCCTTGGTGACCATTAGACCATTCATGAAACAATAGCACATTACTAAATGGGATCTAACCAAAAAAACACATGATAGCTGCACTTTGTTTCATCACTTCTTGGTCATTTCTGAATCCGAGAACATTGCTTAGCAGTGATCACTGGTAGATAAGTTCAAATTTTGAGTGGTGATAACAGTGATGTGCATGGCCCAATGAATTATGTCCTGACAAATGTAAAAGGGTCCAATTCGGCTGTAGTTAGTAGGAGTGTGGCTGGTGAAGACACCTTAAAAGTTTGATCTGGAGGTACCACTGATGATGTAGCTGGTTGTATACCAAATATGTCATAAACAGATGCCGGTGCTGACGATGCGCCTGCTTCACTGATAGGTGCTTTTGATGCAGTGCTTCTGAAGAAATTTATTCGAGGACATGATAATACAGAAGAAAATAGCCAAGAAGAATGTTTCTTTCATGTCTGATAACATTCTTAAGCTCCTAGCCTCATACAACCTAAATGAATGTCAATAATACATAACTTGCAATGAGCATGGATTGAGGACTTGTCATGTCTGGCAAACCAATCACTGCAATGACATAATGTAGCCACTCATCAAGAGTCGTCAGAGACAACTAACGTGATTATCTGTTGGTATATAAACGCCTCGTAGTCGGGAGTAGAATCGTGCTACCGTAACCCCAGCGTGTCGTAAAAGGCGACTAAACGGGGCGGAGCGAAGGGGCTAGGAATCCCGTTCTATGTAAAACCTTTCCTCGAAGACGGCAAGACGAGCGGGGGGAGGACAGGCACACGCCTCTTCGAACCCTATTGTTAGGGTCGCTGAATGTGCGTGGCTGTAGTACGAATGATGTAAAGAGAAGGGAGATTGGTGAGATGTTTGTGAGGAGGAAGTTTGATGTGTTGGCGCTGAGTGAGAC
>SDVV010011390.1:0-15865 GCA_016164225.1 Gammarus roeselii | reverse complement strand
GATAGGGCGGGGGGGGGCATTGGTCTCTTGGGTCGCAAAAGAGCCCGATGAATCCCGGAGGGTGACCCATGTCCCCCAGGTCTTCCCGAGCTCCCCGAATCATTTCGGCCAGCCTCGAATCATTTCGGCCAGTTTCGGCTCGTCGCGCCCAATTCGACTCGCCTCAACATGTTTCGACTGATCTCGACGCACCTCAACCAGCCTCGGCGCGACCCTCGCCCCTTGCGCCAGCAATCCGCGGACTGTAATGGTTAATTGTTCAACTCAAGCATCTCACATAAACGTTTTTCTCGGAATGGGTTTTCCAGCGCTGCGAGGGGGGAGCAGAGGTTCCAGGATTCAGAGGGGCCTCTATATGGTTCCACAGTTTCTCAAAAGGCTCCCAAAGGGTCTCAAGGGTGTCCCTAAGGGCCCCAGAAAGATCCAAGTGGACCACCCCAAATCCACCTGGTCTCCTAAGTTCCCCGGGTTCCCGAAACCCCGGGTCCCCGAGTCCCGCGGATCCCACGAGGACCTCCTCTCCCTGGGTCACTTTGTCTCAACCAACCTCTATGCATATAATAAAAATAACCAATGCAAAATTTATCACCATGAAAAAAGGGCAGATAAATATAATAGAGCCCAAGCAAGAAGAAATAATAAAATACTAAAATAAAGTGTTAATGATCTATAAAATGAATAATCATCCATCCACCCCAAGGACTCCTAAGGAGAGAAATATTTTCAGAAGCATTGTCGAACCTCCTAGTCCCGAGAACTGGCTTGATCATGGACCAGGAAAACATTTTGTTTGAACCCATTTCATCCGAGGGGAGCGCCCCCCGCTGTTGAGACACAGGGAGGGCTCATACCTCGCGGAGAAACTGGTTCGGACACGCTCTGCTTCCCTAGGATTTTGGCAGAGGTGAACAATCTCTATGGATTTTTAGTTTCAGGGAAAATTCATTGCAGGCTTCAAACGAGGCCAGGAGAGCTCAGTTTACCCAGACAAGATTTCAGCGATTGTGAAAGTAACGATCGAGGACGCAATGCTGCATAGCGGTTGCATGTTCTTTTCTGTTAGGCAAAACAGCTCTGATAGACCGATCGCAGTTATAGTTGGCACCCAAAGAAAGAGGCTATCGCATAGGTTGGAATAAATGAAGCACTGCGCATCGCCGAGCAAGATTTGCCGTTCTCGATGTAACAGCGCTCAGAGATTCACGAGTGATTGGACATTTAGAGAAGACCCTCTTCTAGATTTGATTTGGGCCTAGTTTCCAACAGAGCCTCAACGAGAGTCACAATAGGCTTCCCCGTAGGGTGCGACCGTCGTAGATTCAGGTAAGTTCGCACGGCCTCGCGTGCGAAAATATTAGTCATGTCAAGATGAAGTCTGTACACATTTCGATTGTGGCATATTCGAATACTAGCGCGTGAGAGAGTAAAGAGTTGGCGAGTCTTCGTAAAATGTGTTATTTCTGTGCGTAATGGAGAGGAGAGACCACCTCATTCCCACTTCTGGAATGACGGGCTGGAGAAAGCAATCTATCACGAGTCAGCGTCACACTTATAAAGCGTACCTGGCCACTTCTGCTTTACCAAACTTTCATCCTCGATTGCTAAAGTTCATTGCAGCCTATCCCCTTCTAGTTTGGTCACCGAAACCAATTCAAGCAACAGCTTGAATGGTTGGTCCTGCCTAAAAATGCAAGACCATTCCAGAACATAAAGCTAACATCAAGGTCGTACAGTCCTTGATGGACCGATGCCAACAGACCCTCCTCTGGAAGAGCTCCTCGAGAATCACGGAAACTGGATGGTAAGCGGGAGCCTACCATGCTGAAGGGACGATTTTAGAATCTTCCTGTTCAGAACAATAATTTCTCCTCAAGTCGTAAATTTCACTGGAGGGTTTTCACCAAACATGTAACATACCAACAGGTAGCTTATCGGGAAGTTTCAGAAAACTGAAACACGCTCAACCCTACACAAAGTCTTTTCCTCGCAGATTTCAATGGTCGGTGACTGAGCCCTCTCTTCTCCCCCAAATTTTTATTCGAGCATAAGATGCCTCCTTGCATTAGTCACGTCTGCGGATACAGTGGAGGAAGACCTTATCTTTAACTTCTGAGGATAAGATCCTCCCGGCAATCCAGAACTCAGACTGAACAGATTATGCTGGTCACTATCACGAGGATCAGACCCAACGAAGGGCATTCGTGGAGCAGGAACCGCCGGCTCGTTCACGAGTTGTTCATGTCCGGGCAGACGGCAAAACGACCCAGTTACATGGGGAGCAACGAAGTTGCGAAAATCATCCTGGGTCTGGGGTGTGTTTACAGTGTGCAGGTCAATGCGGGCGTAGTTCTACCCCTTCGGCATCTAGCATATCAGAGGCTTGTGTTCTGTTGTTGTTTGCTTCTATGTTACACCGGAGTCCCAACGCGAGCTTGTGTTCTGTATGTCAACGTAAGAGTCTATTCAGCCAATCGGCTCCCTCTGGAGCAGCAAGTCCTAGTTACTCGAAAGATTCATTCAGGCAAAGTGCCGTGACATCGGCAGAAATGGCAAACGACGCGCGACGATTTTAATGCTGCCCAAAATAGCTAATCAACGGACGGTAATTTGCACAAGCGGCCCGGCTGCTTTCGTGTCCCGTCAACCTTCCCAACGTCGGGCCTGAACAACGGCACAATAGACATAGTCTGAGATGCATGCATCGTTCCCTCCTTCTATAAACTCACTCTTCGTCTAATCTACAACACTCTAGGGGAAATGCGATGAAGCCATTAACTCCACGAGGCGACTCGGCCCCCTCAAAGCTGGATCTCGCCTTCCGGTAATGTGTATCGGTGAAGGAGTAGCCAATTTCCGTTTGCACTCCGATTCGGGGAGGGAAACTGCGCTCTTAGAGGGCGTGTAGAGCAAGAATAAACCTCATTTAAGCTCAAAAATGCGCCGAACACTGCGATAGGCCCTGCTAAGGCGCCCTCTCCCTCACGGATAGGGGCGTTAGGCGCGTTGCGGTCCCTAGTCATTGGTATCACCAAAACACCACACAACTCTTCACCGCCGTTGGATGTTAGTTTGTTATTTGCTTCCATGTTCCACCGGAATCACAACGCGAAGTTAGTGCAGACTCCCCCGTAGGGCGGTACCGCCGTTGGAGTCTGCCAACGAGTGGTCATTCTCGGCTCGGTAGCAAGCTCTTCAAGGAGGTTCAACACTGAACCATTCTGGCGACATCTTTTACTGAAACCCAAAAGCATCAGATATGACTGCGCTGAAAACTGCATTTCATCTAGAACTAGTATAGGATGCGGGACCAATATCTCTTATCGTCCATCCAAGCACCACGGTTTTGTCCTCGCTTCGTATCGGTTTCTTCTGGACCCAAGCATGACTTTTCTTAAAGCATAACTGCCTGATTTACCGCAGTCAGAAGAAGACCAACTATTGGCTACGCGATCTAGATTAGATGTAGCGAGGCTTTCTAGCGCACCGGAGCCATCGTCCTTCTGGCGCCAAATGGCGTTGTTGTTACTTAGCCCCGGTTTCCACCTGGGCTACCTCGATGCCCACCCATTTCTCGTCTTCCACCTCCCTTTGTGTGTTGAGACAAAGGGAGGTGGAAGACGAGAAATGGGTGTCCTGCTTGGTGGTGTGGCATTCAACGAATGGCCACCGTGCGGTATAATTTTAATCGCGGACACCAGAACTTTGAAACTTGCCGAGTGTTCATGTCCCTCAGTCACACTGCAACGCATCAACCAGACGCGTGCAGGGATTGTTTTGTCTATGACGACCAATGCAGAGTATATGTCGTGGCTCTGGTGTCTTGGAAGTGTCAGTGGGCCCGAAGGCTGGGCTGCGCAAATGCTGCGTCCACATCTACACCTCAGAGACGGCGCACGAGGCGCAATCCCCACCGGTGAGGATATGAAACAGGGTGGGTTGAGAGACTTTAGCTGGGGCTGGAGCCCCAGACACAGTCACCGCAGGCAAGACATCTTGATGGAGTTGACCCGCCTGACTAGTGTAGGCTCCCTCGTGCATGGGCGTCGAATGTCAAACCAGCAAGCAGTGCTGCATCAAGTTAGTCTTAGTTAATCTCCTTTTAACGTTTGAGTTAGGCTTATTAATGCGCCAAGTCAAAGTACTCTTAATCGGCGAACGTCTACGGTATGTACGGGTGCCACAGGAGGTACAGGAACTCCCTAAGTGCTGTGGCCATCTGGTCCTAGCAATTCACGGATGGCAGTAAAGAGGTATAGCACAAGGATCCGCAGTAGTCCTCAAGGTGCCGGGCTACGCGCTCCAACACCTGCTGAGGGGGAAGATAAAGCCAGAAAACGGAAATCCTATGCATGAGATCTACACAAGGCGTAGGGAATTTCACGCAAGAGAACAGCAAGAATGGAAAGGAGAAGGAATAGTCGTAGAAAGAAATTGCTTGAAAGAGCGCAACGTGGCTCTCATGCAACGTTGCCACCCGAAAGAACACTTGGTTAGAACCGGCATGCATATGTTTTAGTATGCTTGCGTGCGTTTGTGTGCAACGCTGATTAGGAGAGTTTGTAAGGAGTTTGAGACAAGTTTAAGGTAATTTGAACTGAACTCAAGATGCAAATGAGGTATCTAGAAATTAAGCTAATCCGGATAGGGTAGAAAATGAGAGATAGTGAAGGGTGAAGAAGAAGTCAAAAGAAGAATAAGGATTTTCACCCCCTCGGTGTTCGGTCGTGACTCCGTGCGGCCCGTGAGCCTAACAGATACCTACAGGAGGGGCAACGCGATCTAGCAAGGCGCCCAAAGTGCGTCAACCTATCTTTAAATTTTCCAGCCTCAGGTCTCTTGGTTTTCTTACTTCAGCGAATTTGACACGACCCCCATGGGATCCTCTTGCGGCGCCATCTTGCAGGTGCCGACTGGGTGGTAGGTAGTTGAAGTCATGCTGCGGATGAAGCAACGCCAATAATCGTCAGAATCCTGCCGGAGGTGCTTGCAGCCGGGCAAGGGCTGAGGGAGGGATGTTCATAGTCAATTGATTATTGCAATATGAAAAATGTCTCTTCTACGACATCTCCAACTGCGTTGAGCATACCATCTTAAATGAGACTTACGTGTACAATTATGTATGTGCACTCGCGTTGTTGGAAAAATGGAACTCAAATGGATTAGTTCCGTTGAAATTCTAAAATATCGAGTAGTGTTATTATAATTGTAGTAACGTATATAAGTTAGGACTACAGCTTCAACAATTTACTTCTTTCTTGAGATTAGTTACAACATTTTGTGAGAAAATGTTGAGGCCGAGTTTCATGAATGTTAAAGCTCCTTACCAGCTTGTGAAACTTGGCTCCGAGAGTGTCGTTCATGACTCTAGTGTTGCCGATGGACAGCGCAAATTTGACCCCTGGAAAAAAAGAGAAAATCAACTACTTGGAGGAAAAGTACCTTTATATTTCTTATATACAACCTAAAATATATGAACACATGCTAACATACTCCACGTCTAGGATCAGTGCCACACCTCCATTGGGTGTCGAAATAGATCCATATCAATACATGTTAAATTACATTCATCTCTGGACCGAGAAAATGAGGACTGCTGTGAAGAAGTTGTCCTACCTAGTTTTCATGGGAGGGTGCAAGCAATACGCGCCCATTAATTTGCATGCAGATGGCCCACTTCTCACATCAGCGGTTCTGGAGATAAGATTAGATTAGAGTGTCAAGGCTTTCTAGTGCACTGGAGTCGAGCGGTTCAGGAGCGAGGCAGGTACGAATTGACGCAACGCTTCTTTGAAGAGGTATCGCACAACGCTCGCCTGTTTACAGGTACATATTAAAATATATATTTATATATATTTATATATACATTATTCTCATTTATTATCTATTTATTATTTGCTTCCATGTTCCACCGGATTCCCAACGCGAAGTTAATGCTGACTCCCTCGTAGGGCGGTCACATAAAATACTTGCATCTATATAGATGTGTATATATGATATATTTAATATAAAATCCTTCATTTGTATCCTTAACTTCGATTATTTCTGCTCATGTAACTCCAACATTATTCATCTTCAATTACATTTATATTCGATTTCATTACATAAATAATCATCAAATATTGTCTTTAAAATATATGCATTTCTACATGTTTACATGGTTACTCTGCCCCTCTTTACAAGTCAATTACTTATACATCTATACATATATTCGAAGAAGCGGGCAGCAACTCCTCCAACGTAGAATTATATATATATATGAGCGATGCTGTGATTTGATGGGAATCGAATTATATACACATATATACCTGGAAATATATATTAATAAATTTACATATATGCATATGTATAGACATATGTATATGCAAATATATAAAAATTCATTCTATATATGTACCCACATGTACTATATAAATATACACGCCTACCCACACATATTTTATATATATATATATATATATATATATATATATATAATGTGTGAGTGAACTTGGGTTATTTCGAGCCTGAGCTCACACCTACATGTGAAATGTGTTTTTTACCCTACAGACACTACTTGGATTGTTTCACATTTCCAGCAACAACCTTGCTGCCTTTTCTAGATTGTTCGTCGTTTAATCGGAAATGCAATATTCCATTTCGACAATGAATTTTCTCTCTAATATATGAAGCCAATTAGAGTTTAAATTATACGATTGGTTCATCAACAATACGTCAGTATATATACTATATAACACTGAAATATTACGTAGAGCTTCTTTAGTGAAAAATTACCTCAGTTTTACGAAATCGATATTTAGATGCCAAGTGTTCGTGAAATTATGTGGGGAATTTCTCACCCTGACAAAGAAATTGTTCGTAGAATCTGAGTTTTGCAATTCGCTCTTACAATGGTCTTTGTCATATTATCCAAGTAAATTCGTGAGATAAAAATAGGAAAAAATCTAAAATGGAAAGAAGAAATAGAGTCTTAGATAAAGGTTGCATCAAAGAAAGCGCGCAACTTTCTGTTATTATCTAAGTTAGGAACTGTGTATGTGCGGAGAGTTGTTGATAGAGAGTTTGTGAAAAGTGGAAGTAAATATGAACTAAACATGTGATTCTAATAGGTTAAATGAAACTAATGTCAACTTTAAATTAGTTGGAAAGGAGAAATATGAAAGAGTGTTGAAGAGAGCATGAAAGGAATTAAGGATGTTCATCCACCCCCTCCCCCTCGGCTGGGCCGTGTGAACCAAGGCAACAAATATCCCACCTGAACTCCTGTTCCTATAGGAGCATTTCGGTGAAAGGGTGCCCGAGGTCGGAGAAACTCATATCCGTCGAACAATTGTTAAATGCTACCTCTTTAATACCTTTGAGGAAGAGCTCTACATCATCAGGGTGGCTGAGAAAGTTTGGATCGATGTTTGGAGGGTCCAAGGGATCGTTGGAGCGGAGAGTGATAGAGCCTCTACTCTTGGGCACAGTCAAAAACGGACCCACAGTAAAGCCTTCACGTCCTGCGATGGGCTGATAAAAATCTCGGTAAACCTGGAAAATTGAGTTTATTAATGTAGGTTTTCGAATTATGACTTGCGACAAACAAAATTCATGGGCGAGCAGAGTCAATTAGCTGCATTTCAGTCAGCCTACATTAAACGATTTCCGATGAGGGGCCAAGTGCCGTCCAATTAAGAAGCACCTTCCCGATCTATTAGGTCTGCGAGTGATCTTCTGAAGTTACACATTGCTGCGGAGCAATGAACATTCAAACGCATTGCGAAGCAAGAACGTTGGTTTCCGCACGCTAAATTCTATACCAACTATCCACTCACCGTCCGTTTAAATCCAGCTGTCGGAGAGAGGAAAAATCCGTAGTCTACGCCGAGGGTGAGGGAGCTCATCAGGAACTGCATGTCCGGAAAGTCCGGAACTGAGTTGTCCTGTAGGCGCACCCACGCATTGCCCTCCATACCGAGAGGAGCACTAAGGGGGCCTGGGGGTTAAATTGAGGCTTATTACTCAGCATAACCATCCTAAGGGATCTTGCTGAACTAATGAACTGGTCTGATAAGTGGCAAATGAACTGCAATATTGAAAAATGCACAGTTATGCACATTGGATCACAGAACCGAAATTCTCCTTACGTCATGGCAGACCAGCATATGACTGGAGTCGACCAACAACGAGACCTTGGAATATTAATCACCACAGATCTTCAGTGGGAAAACCTAGTGGAAGCTAGATAAGAGGAAGGTCCTTGGCTTTATATCCTGAAATGTCCACTACAAGTCCAGGGACATCATGCTTCTTTAACATGCTTCACTTGTCAGGCCTCAAATGGAATTACTAGTACAATTCTGGTCCCCTCACCCAAGAGGTGCCAACAAGATGGAACTTGTGCGGCACAGAGCTACAAAAATTATTCCGGGGGAACTCAGAAATTATTCATATCCGCTAAGACTCTACGAACTTACCTGAAATCACTTGAAAACAGAAGACTTGGAAGCCAGTTAATAGAAACCTTCGAATACCTAAATGGGCTTACTAGATCTAGCCCAGCGGGGCTATTTGACAGAGATTATAATCCAAGGAACAGAAATGTCTGGCAAAAACTGCAGCTAAAATCTTTCAGAACATCAGTGGCAGAGAACTTCTATCATATCAAGATACCAAGAATTTGGAACAGTCTACCACATGTGGTCAACAGTAATAACGTGAACACCTTTAAAACTGCCTCGACAAACACTGGGAGACTAATTTACTCCCTTACAAAGAAAAGATGACGTTAGGACTAATGCCGCCAAGGTGGTAACCACCTCTGTTTGAACCTTCAGCATACGGCAGTCCATGAAAATGGGCATCTCATCTAGGCTGGGCTAGTTGTGCTGCAAATTCAATTTTTGCAGTACTGCTAGAATTGACTCTACAGCCTGTTCTAAGCCTACTACTACGACATAAATCGATTCTAATCACGAAATGGATCGTGAATTCTGTCATGTTTCGTTCGTTTCTCTGTATGTATTCGATAACGTTAAGTATTTTCCAGATACATTTTTAATTGTTTCTTGAACCATTGTTTCCCCATTTACTGAATTCCTGACAGAGCTTTTTGCGCAGCACTGTAGCTCTTAGGAAAAAAATTCACTGGTTTAACCAAAGGACAAATGCGTCCATACCTTAATATAATACTGAAATACTGATGGATAAACAGAGGTTCCGAATTATGGGTTAGTCTTTACGTATTCAAGAAACATCAAGACTTGCCTTTTCTGCGTGCGACGAATTCATTTCTAGCGGCTGCGTTCAGTGTTCCCTGTATGGTGCCGCCTCTTCCTCTCCTCACTGTCCAGGTGAGGCCCCAAACAGACGGGTGGTCCTGGAAGTTCTGGCCAACACCAGGCAGTTCAACCAGGGTCTGAATCTGAAGAAGTCAATAAAGTTGCAAAACTTCATCAATGATTGACATCTGCTGGCAGATAATTATATCCCAATTGATGATTTGTCACGTCTGCCGACATTTTTAATTTCCGCTCTCAAATTCTACTAAATCCACTTTCAAGGATCCAGAATTTTGGTGAGTGGCAAAATCAACAATTCCGAACCGCCATCACTATCAAACGTTTTGGTCGGTTCTCCACTACTTCAACCTATCTCTTGCAATTAAATTAAAAACCACAATGAGCCTTTTCTTCCTGAAAAAAAATCCATAATCATTTGCTAATAGTTCCTCCCATATTGGGAGATTATCTGATAATCGCTTCAACAGAGCCATTTGCTCCCGTTATTTTATTGTATTACCCGTCCCATTCTTCTACTGACGGTTGCTGTACGTACATTTTAGCTGTAAAAATATACATTTTCGGTAATTCTGACGAAGGCACTATTTTTTCTATCAGGGAAATGGGCTGTCCCCAACGGGATTGAAGGTAAAGTTGAATTTATAAAACTAATCCCATCCGAAAAACTCAGTCCCTTCTGAATGCTCACGCTTTCGCTTATAATATATGCATTCCATTTGTGCAGCAAATTTAATACCAACAACCGTACGTCGAGCTCCACCTAACTCGGGCTGTACACTTCGCATGTAAAGATGTGTATTAGTACCACTGTGAAATTATGCCAGTTTAGGGGCCAGAGTAATGTTCTCACTCACACTTGCACCACCGGTCGTAATGTCTGTCTGTGTCTGAATAACACAGCGTTTCTTAACTCGCTTCAAACCATGTTCGCTTGTATCAAGTAACGAGGCCGCAAGACCTGTCCAGTTATAAATACACCTGCCAGTCGTTTATTTGTTATCTACATGACCTACTATTCGAGGTATTTCTTGTGATAATAGCTGCATAATTGGAGCAGGAGATGAATTAAATACAACTTTTACCAAATAATAACGTAAAAAATAATACATTCACGAAGAAACAAATTGAAATTGTAGTAATCAAGAAGACTGGCCGAATTACGTATTGAGTTATGAAAACTTCATAGATTAGCTCCGAGTGTAGAGGCTTTCTAGTTTACTGGAGTCTGTCCTTCTGGCATCGAACTGAAAACTTCATAACGGCTTGAGGAGTCTGATTTTTCTTCTTCCAATTCTAAGAGTTCCCAAAAAATGCTTCCTACGACTTCGCTACAATATTCGAATTGCAAAGGTCTTCTCATGTAATTGAACGACTCAATGAATTCTTTTCAATGATGCTCTGCACGTTACGATATCTTCATTACTGCATTAGGATAACATTAAACGAAATGTGTTCAAACTCAATAAATTTGCACAATGCTGCCGCTTTTCAGTTTTGAAAAGGTCTCCATTAAATAAGATATTGAAGAACTCCACAGGTGCTTTAAAATGAACTATTGTGAGCCATTTAAACGTCACTGGGAGTTGGGATTCTGGTCAGAGAGTATGACAACGGACAGACGGACGGACATTTTCAAGGAATCAGGGCCTCATTCCTTTTTTTAATGATGTGCAACATCATTCTGTAAACAATGCCGGCACTGTGTTGCCCCGCTTCGGCAGAAACATTAATAGGCACAGTCCCACGAGGCTGCTAGACAATGGCGATAACCCTTCCAAACTAATAGCTTCACCAGATAAGAGACTTGCAAGCAACGGTACACTCTTGCACAACAGTAACAGAATACCACGGCGACGATAAGCCACACGCTCCCCGCAGACACTGCAATACACCACCGAGTGTGTACAGAAATTAGGCCGTGCAACCTTGGCAGTGGGTATGGAAGGGGAGCGTTGAAACCATTTACCGAAGTCCAAAGAATGCGACTCAGCTGTGCGGCACATCCACTGCACATAGTTCGAGGTTAGTCATTAGTTTAGTATTTCTAGGTTCAGCATTACGGGAAGGTCAAAAATTGTACTTTATAAATCAAATACATTTATCATATTACAGGAATGAAGATGCATTTCAAATCATGAGATCAAATAGGTTTTGTATTTAGTAAATACCGTAACGCATTTTCGGAGTGGGCCCACGACTTTTTTCAACAGCATGAGCAGCTTGGAGCTGTTGATGACTCAGTGGTAGTAGTAGTTTCTTCCATGTTCCACCGGAGTCCCAACGCGAAGTTAATGCAGACTCCTCCGTAGGGCGGTGTTCATGGCTCAGTATGCTCCCCCCCTACCCTACAGCTGAGCCCTCTGACCCATCCCTGACAGCACGAGCAGCTTGGAGCTCTTGACGACCCAGTATACTCACCCCTCTATCCTGAAGCAGAGTCCTCGGCCCCACCCCTGACAGCACGAGCAGCTTTGAGCTCTTGATGACCCATTATGCTCACCTTTCTATCCTAAAGCCGAGCACTCGGCCCCACCCCTGACAGCACGAGCAGCTTGGAGCTCTTTATGACCCATTATGCTCACCCCTCTATACTTAAGCCGAGCACTCGGCCCCACCCCTAACAGCATGAGCAGCTTGGAGCTCTTGATGACCCATCATTCTCACCCCATTAACCTGAAGGTGGGCCCTCGGCCCCACCCCTGACAGCAATAGCAGCTTAGCTCTTGACGACTCCTTATTCTCACCCCATTATCCTGAAGGTGGGTACTCGGCCCCACCCCTGACAGCAACAGCAGCTTAGAGCTCTTAATTACCCATTATTCTCACCCCATTATCCTGGAGGTGGGCCCTTGGCCCCATCCCTGACAGCATAAGCAACTTGGGGCTGTCAATAGCCCCAGCGCTGACGATCACTTCTCGGCGGGCGAATACCTCCTTCACCTGCGAGGGAACAGAATTTAAGGTTTAAAAAAAAATGTATGCAGACTATCATTGGTATGGCGAGATAATCTGTGCGCAAGTAGTTACAACTCACAAAAAGAAGTTCTCTTACTTGATTGCCATGCCTGTACCGCACGCCGACGGCTCTCAAATTGTCGTCCAAGAGAATCTGGGAGAAAATAATAAACATCTAATAGTATCCACAAAAACATGTTTTTATACATATGGCAGTGGGTAATTCAGAAGAGTAGAATAAAAAATAGCGTAGTCTCTTATAATATAAAGTAGTCATTGAAGAGTCCTGGAGAAGTTTACGAGAGACCCTTCAATTTGGAAACTGTACACAAACGGTAGCAGTGGAGTTTTATGTTAGATAAAACATTGATCACGTTATTACGAATATTTTTATGTTAAGTTCTCGAAATCATGGGCTCCGTTGACCCTGCCACTGGTACCAACTTTGATGACGTGGGCGTTGGGCAGCAGCTGCAAGTTGGACCTGCCGAGGTTGGGCCTCAAGAAAGCGTCGGCCGCAGACGCCCTCAAGCCATCCTTGATGGTCACGTCGGGAGTATTGAAGCCTGAAATGAGCGAGGCGATGAAGAATACACGTCATATCTCTCGGTCGCTTGGTCATGGGCAACCTAGATCAGTTTTAATACCCAAAATATGGTCAGTTTGGTCAGATTAGCTTGGTTGACCAACAAAAAGCCTTGCAATTCATCTTCGTACGATCAGACAGACCCCAGAGTCAGGCCATGCATTCGGACCTTGAAGACCCTGCCCGGGCAAAATGGAACTTCGAATGAATCGGATTAAAATCACCGAAGTGTTGTGGAGGAAAACATTAATCGAAATTTCTTAATGACATCAGATAGATTAATTGACTTCAAATATACCATACAAGATTTTCCACCTGACTGCACGTTGAACCTTCTCTCACATACGGCATCAAAACTAGCAAAAAGAGTGAACCCATAAAAATAGCAGTTGCCATTGTGCATGGCTTGCGATCTCATACACAGATGATAGGGCTTCGTAAGGATTACACTCGCTATAGAAATTAGTTATAGACTTGCATACCAAGTCCCGAGACTGATGTCTCTAATCGGTGCGTGTCCTTCAACAGAAACCTATCCAAACCAAGTGCCTGTGCTAGCCAGCAAATGCAATCAACAAACACGGATACTTCGTAGCTGCTGCCTCAGCTCTGACAGACGTTGCTCCAGATGCTCTCCTAATCTCATGCGGCCAGGAAAAAATTCCCAGTACTAATTTGCAAACTAAGAAATATGCATCTGTATAACAACTGAGGTTACGATGAAAATCAAGTTAACAATGAACAAACACTGCTTGCTATAAAATAGTTCTTATCTGATAATTACATTTGAATTCATATTAATTATGAAATTTGTTGCTTATCTCGGCTGTTAATTTATAGTAAAAGTAAACTATTCCTGTTATTCGTGTGCATTGCGTAAAATGATAATTGTTTTTTTTATAACCTTAGATTTTCAACAAACTTTCTTGCATGACCGTAAACATCAGTGTGACTTTCAATTCTTTGATCCTATCCCGCAGTTTCTCTCTAGAGTGATCCAAGGTCTGGTCTTCCTATAACAGCCACGTATAGGTTGTTCTCTTTCTGACCGATCTGTGAGGCCGCGTTGTTGTCGATGCTGGGGTACCCGAGCTCTTTTCCAGCTTCCAGGAACGCATTCATCACAGGACTGCCCCAGCGTTTAGTTTCCACGGTAAGGGGACCACCCTCTCCATGGAAGGCCGCTGAAACGAAGTGGATATAAAAATTCACGATGTTCATCTTCGTCTTTTGTATCTCGCCTCCAAGTGGACAAAAATCCCTGGATAGTTTGCTTATGAAAACTCAGAGGGAAAGATGGCATGAATGATGAATAAGAAAGTGTGAATAGTCGATTTGGTTATTAATCAAAGTCAACCAAAAAAAATGGACAAGTCTACCTTCTAGGATGCAGTTTTAAACTGATGAAAATTAACATTGACCGAAGTTACCCCTAGATGCCAAAACGTGTACTTACAGTTTTCTTGGGTTAATTTTCCTTTGTAGTTTTCAGATTTTTTGAAGTACTCGAGGACTGTGTTGTAGTCCCAGCCCGGGTTCCCAAGCTCCGCCCACCGGTCGTAGTCTCTGCGGTTGCCGCGGTTGTACATCATGAAGTTTATAGCAGAAGTTCCACCAATCACCTTCCCGCGCGGGTACAGGTTGGCCTGATGTCACGGATTTTTTTTTTAACAACAGATTGGTTACCGCGAATTTGCTACCGTTTTATATTTCAATAACGTAAGTACATTAATCGTGAAGATAGTTAGCTCAGCATTTTAAACATTTACAAGAGATCAAATTCTTGACGGATCATCTCCTGTCGGCGGCCGGTTCGTACTTCAGGCGGCAAAATATATTTCACTATAAATGCTATTGATAATCTTACACATATCTTCAAGCGAGAAACCCTTTGACACGAGATTGATAAATTAGAAATAAATTAATCTCAGCTCGCCTTTCCTAAGCGGCCAGCTTCTATTCCATGAATATACAGACACTAAAGACCCTGGGCCGCATCCCCCATAAAGGAGGGTGGCGGACGGCAAGGTGCACCTCATCCTCATACGCTCACACTCGCACAACTTCGCCCTTTTGTGCTAAAGGGTCCGGCCGGTACCCCCTCAACACACACTCTGGGTCACAATTGCAGTCCGAGGATCAGTCGTCAGCAGCAGGACCCGACAGTTATCACTGGTTTAACCCCACCGCGTCATAATGGCCGGGCCCCCCCACCCGCGACCATCCCAACAGCGGGATGCCAAGAGCGGGAAAGCACATCAGAGCAGCGTCAAAATCAACAGTTCACAACCATTATCCACTCGCGCCTATTCATTGCACACACTCTCTCGCCACCTCCACACTCATGTCTCTCCTTCCCAACGCCTGCTTCACACCATCCTTCCATCCTCCCGAACTTCGGTCTACCTCTAGTCCTGCGACCACTCGCTACTGCATTCATTACCCTTTACACCAATCTCCCTTCATCCATCCGCTTCATGTGCCCGAACCATTTCAGCACACGCGAATCCACTCTGTCCTCCAACTTCTTCAGCACCCCTGTTCCGATTCGAACCACGTCGTTGGTGATCCGGTCTCTCAGCGTTACTCCAGCCATGCTCCTCAGACATTTCATCTCAAAACATTCAACCTTCTTCTCTCCTCTGCTCTTACCCTCCAAGCCTCGGCTCCGTAGAGCACAGTTGGGACAACAACACCCTTATACAGCCCTCTCTTTGCTTCCATCCCCGTAGACCTATAGCTCATTACTATCTATAGAGCACCCAACACTTTACATTCCTGAATATAGTTCACAATACATCATCGTACGTATACATACACATATGTATACATAAACAAGCAAAGCACCATGGCACCCTGGTTACAAACCGGACAACAGTACAGACAGATAGATATGAGCACCATGTATGAAGAACTGCGAAGTATATTACAGAAACGATAACTCTTTGCAAAGATTTTGGTTCAGAAAACTACCTACCGAAGGACAGGCAAAACGACTGTGCATACACACATACATATATATATACACACATTTATATATATA
>SDVV010011389.1:0-15866 GCA_016164225.1 Gammarus roeselii | reverse complement strand
ACCTGCTGAGTCTCATCCGAGCATGTAACTGAGCTATCGATAAATTCTGGAATCCAAACATCTGCAGAAGGTTTTTTGCTGGATCAAATTGGAGAAAATGTATTCAACTGCTTTTGATATGATAAATATACAGCCCTAGTGGAGAGATTCATACATATCAATATCATACACAACCATCAAACTTGAATAAAAAATACATAAGTATTGGATAGAATAGGTTGAGTTGCCTAGGTAATAATGTATTCGTCATTGTATGGTAACCCTTTTTGCATTCATCGATATTTGATCTATGTTATCGTACATTTATATATATTTCGCTAATAATGTACCTCAGACATGGTTTATATCCTAGATCTTGTGGATTGCGGACCTTACAATGCAGATCTGTATAAAAAATTGTAGAATGGATTTATTCAATATTTGATATAATAGACGAAATGGTAGAAGCAGCACATCCATCATTAAAAAAAAATCTTATTCTAACAGTGAAACCGTGCATAAGTCTTGCTAACGCTTTAACACACGTAACACCCACTGACGTATGGGGTAAGCTTACATAAACGTTTGAACACAAAGAGCGATGACCTAACAATACTCGAAACTGGTCGATATTACTGGACTTGAAACAAGCGAAGTGAAAAAATATATAAATGTAGGCACACAATCTGAAAAAGATTGGTAAAACTACAGAGTCAAGTGGATAGATTTGATAAGGATGAAGGTTAAATCAATGAAGAAGGAATACCGAACATGAGTATGAAACGGGGAAAAATATACAATCCTTGGTAATTTTAGGTTAGAATGAGTTAGGAATGTGGCTATCATTACAGACCTTCAGTGAAAAAATGTTAAAGTGGATCTGGTGAATGGTCGAATAAGTCAAATATTCTGAATGGGATCGCAGTCTCATAACAAAAGCCTGAATTAATCATAAACTTCAAAGTGTCTAAAGTGCAAACGAAATACAAACATTTATATAAGTAAAACTTGCGAGAATACGCATCTAGCAAAGACCTGCGATTAGATAACATAATTGAGATGTACATTCAATTATTGAAGAATTTCAACACTAACACACAACACAAATTCCGGTAGAATAGTTCCCCAATGTAATATGGAGCCGGACCCAAATCCAATGTCGAGAGGGGAAACACACCAAATTTTTGAATCATTACATCCAAATAAGTGTATTTTATACCCAACATCCCATGAAAATAGGCAAATTTATATCGAATACAGATATATTCCTTTGATATTAAATCAAGATGTTCACCAACATATAAAAACAATAGCTAAATAAGATTTCCAACTCAACCCTAAGCAACACTGATTAACTATTATATACGGTGTATCCTACCGCATCCAGATGATGAACCCTACTCCAATATCCGACGTGATCTGGTTCATGACTAAGATCGTATACAAACATAACAGCCATACCGGAAATAACTGACATTTAATGCTGAGTTAATGTGAAAAATGTTATTTTATACTATCATACCATTCAAATCTATAATAAATTCCTAGACCTAACTGATGCTATGCCTCTGGGAGTACAAATCCAAGCCTACTGTGTCATAAAAAATGAACTCTATAATGCTTCACTAGGTCACTTATCAGCAATCTACCACTGATATATAAGAAATTTAGAGGTAACTTACAGTCATGATACGATGCCACAGACGTACCTCGCATCTGTTAACCCATCGTCTCTGAACAGCGTCGAACAAAGATACATCCTGGACATAAACAAAATCTAGCCACGTATACAGTGGTCAAGAATGAGTCTCAGAGAGTGTGTGGCCATAAAAAGCTTGGGTTCTGTTTACTGATGACTTAAGTAAAACACTACAAACCCATGTAACTCAAGATCGACGTCTACAAGAACGTACATAATTCACGTTGAACATGGATGAACTCCAAAATGACAACCAGAGAGTATAAACCACCACCAAACTAGGACCCATCCATCCAGAAAATTATCATCTAAACGTTATACTACACATTTGCTAGGGATCAATGACGAAAATTCCACAAATATGCAGTACGGACTTACACCTCTTAAACATACATTCCTATGATTCTCGTGGAAAAAAAAACATAACATCAGTAACATATATAAAATAGCTGAATAAGGTTCTCTACTCTGTTATAATTCACATAAAAATTGTACAACATTATGGTATCCATCCTAATAAATCGGTACATTTACACAAACAATCATAAACAGAATGAGCTTTTGTCTAGGGGACAGTCTAACTCCTCCTAGATATTGAAGAATGGTCGTACAGAAAATATACACTACCCTAACAGCAAGACCAAAATTGTAACAAATCGTCTGTTCTATATCTTTAATAACTACGTCAAATTTGTATCAGGATGAAAGAAGAAATATAAAACACTAAAAATGAACCATATGTACCTAAATTAGACCTGAAACATTGTTCTATATTGTAGATACATACGTGATACATCCTAAATTGAATAAATAATAAACAGATTGCATTGAAGATGGAAATTCAACATAGAAGCTATAAAACTGAAAAACCTATACTAAAACTCACGAGATAAAACAAAGCAAGACGATTAATTCTCTACCATACCCATAACATTCATTAAAAACGTGATGAATGAGAATGAACTAGCATGTAACTAAACAAAAAAGAAATGTGTATAAGATACCAAGACATACGAGCGACACGACAGAAACCTAAAGTAAATACGGTATAGTACAGTACATACAAAATCTAATTAAATTAGCCTCAACTTCAGTCCAAAACAAGGTTGAATTAACATCTCTTTAACGAAAGTAACCACGGTTTAATCGTTACAGAATTTCATATATACGTATAAAAATACCACTATGATGCAACAACCGACCCCCTTATGCCTGAAATAGCTTGCTACAAGCCTAAAATACCCTAAAATGCCTATAACTGTATGAGTTAACTGATCAAAATTCCGAAACACTACAAATTCAAGTTAAATCAATCGAGCATTACTAGGTATACATAACATAATATTTTAACTTACACTAAACCCATATCGTTCAGGTATTTTTGCTATTGGAAAACCGCGTCAATGGAACACTGGTATAACTGTTTCAAAACTGGGTAATGCAATATGAGGTAGATAGATTTTCGACCGTAGATGCTGCATCATCCCACAATACATACCTAAACTCACCAATAATCAGACCAATAAACCATACTATTCATATAGATAATATATACATATGAAATAAATAGCTGGGAATCACAGAATCTTGCCTGCAATCCTACCTTCAGGCTGGTACAAACAGGGCCGTTCGCACACTATGGCTGCAAATTGAGTTATGAGACATACCTACCACACTACTCCTATAAAAAAAAAAATAGTGATAAATGAACAGAACATATAAAAATATCCCAAGTTCTCACCGCTACGAACCCACCAATCAAGCATCGATTGCGTCAATTATACCACAACAAGATAAGAAAACACACGAATATGTTCACATAAAATATATGGAAGCCATCAACCAGTCATAAATATATAACGATATATGCACTCACAACGTAGCAAACGTGAGACGGAAACAAATTTAATAAGACAAGGAACAGGTGAGAGCAAACTCACATAATCTTCCAGGAGCGTATCCAATTTTTTGCCTAAGGGATCCCTACGCCCCGCATCACCAAAAATTTGGAATAGCACTAATCCTACCAGAACCGAATACATACATATATATATATATATATATATTTATATAACGAGCAATAGTTATTGACCAATCATACTCCACTACAACCATCTATACATATCAAAATACAAAACAAATTAAAATGTTCATAACATTAACCTTGCCAATCAAGGCCGCAAGCCTGCTTCCATCCCGCCGTTCCCCCTTCCGTCCCCCCTTCTGGTCTCCTCCCCCCTTCCTCCCCTCGTCCGTTAGCTGACTCAGGCACCAAACAAGTTCCGGTACCCTCCGTCCCCGCCCTCCCCATTTCTGCGCGAACCCCCATACGCTCGGTGCGTCAAGGTTGCATGCATCGCGTCCTACCCCGACCTGCTCTTATATCCATATCTATAATCCTTCACTAATTTGCGTTTGGATTCACTTAAAACTACTATCAGTACTCATTGCTCCCAGTGGGACCCTTCGTTCTCTACTAGAGCTTCTGAAACATCAGTACTCATTGCTCTCTGTGGGGCCCTTCATTATCTACGAGAGCTTCTAAGACATCAGTACTCATTGCTCCCTGTGAGACCCTTCATTCTCTACTAGAGCTTCTGAAACATCAGTCCTAATTGCTCCCTGTGGGGCCCTTCATTCTTTTCTAGAGCTTCTAAAGCATCAGTATTCATTGCTCCCTGTGAGGCCCTTCATCCTCTACGAGAGCTTCTAAAACATCAGTACTCATTGCTCCCTGTGGGGCCCTTCATTCTCTACTAGATCTCCTAAAACGTCAGTACTCATTGCTCCCTGTGAGACCCTTTATTCTCTACTAGAGCTTCTGAAACATCAGTCCTAATTGCTCCTTGTGGGGCCCTCCATTGTCTACTAGAGCTTATTAAATATCAGTATTCATTGCTCCCTGTGAGGCATTTCATCCTCTACGAGAGCTTCTAAAACATCAGTACTCATTGCTCCCTGTGGGACCCTTCATTCTCTAATAGAGCTTCTGAAACATCAGTACTCATTGCTTTCTGTGGGGCCCTTCATTATCTACGAGAGCTTCTAAGACATCAGTACTCATTGCTCCCTGTGAGGCCCTTCAATCTCTACTAGAGCTTCTGAAACAACAGTACTCATTGCTCCCTGTGGGGTCCTTCATTCTCTACTAGAGCTTCTAAAACATCAGTACTTATTGCTCCCAGTGGGGCCCTTCATTCTCTATGAGGGCTTCTAAAACATCAGTACTCATTGCTGCCTGTGAGGCCCTTCATCCTCTACGAGAGCTTCTAAAACATCAGTACTCATTTCTCCTTGTGGGACCCTTCATTCTTTACTAGAGCTTCTGAAACATCAGTACTCATTGCTCCCTGTGGGCACTTCATTCTCTACTGGAGCTTCTAAAGGGAAAAACAGTTTGTCAATAGCAGGAATATGTAGCTACCCATTAAATAATTATTTATTTGTCTAATAATTGACCAAACAACACTATATTATATATAAAACTTATTGAATTATATTGTCCTATATGCTATTAAGGCATTCATGTTTGAATTATATGTTATATAATGATAATTGCCAGATGATATTATTACTATGCCGCACGTCACATCAAAGAAGTGGATTTTTTTTTTCAATAATGCAAGCTGCCTTATCACGAAGAAGTCAAAGTAATAAAATGCTTTTGCGGGAGTTTGTAGCAGGATTCTCGGAAGTAGAGGTAAAAGAGTGAATGATTGAAGATACTCAATAAAGTAATAATGGTAGGGAGCGAGCGTTAGTAGAGATTTTTTTGGTCTTCATCAACCGTGACAATGCTATGAAAAGCCTGGCCTATAGCTGTAGCTATGTATCCTATTTATAACAATATATGTGTATTGTTTTAATCTATACCGTTCCCTAAGCGAATTTTTGTATATTATTTTATCACAGTGAGGAGTTCTTTATTACTTCAGAATATTTCCCAATTTTAGAGAGATCATACTAACAATTTCGCTGGGAGACTTATGTAAATGAACACTGATTTCATCATTGAAAAACTTCTCTCCTCACCAAACTGAGTACATAAAACTAACCACTCGGTCATCCAATACAACAAAAGTTGTGATTCAAGCTTTCGTGGGTAATATACTGTTTTAGGTCCGACTTCCAATTCCTCCGCTCATCAGTGTACAGCGCAATAACCGTGATAAGATGTTTGAGAGAATGTACCATCAAGCGATCTTCTGGGGCACAGTATTTGGATTCTTTGTTGTATAACTGTTACATCGTCCCACATAAACTGGTGTTCTGACAAACTTGTGTATTAGTACAGTTGAGATGTTTCATTAACACTTCTTAATTATGCCGCCCACAAGTTCGTGACCGCTCTCTAAGCAATCGCCATGTTTCACCGTTTTACTGGGTGTAACATTCATGGACTTTTTACTTGACTTTTCTATTGACGGGTTTCTTGATAAATTTATTTATAAAAAATTGAAAAAATATGTTAACATGATGAAAAGGAACCAAATGACCGAATAGCTTTCCTAATGTGATAGTTAGGAACATGCACTAACATGCAATCATCTCACTAATCGTCTCTGCGAGGTCATTTGTTGATCTTCAGAGATTAAGCTCTGTAATTTAGAACTCCAACTGCGGTCCATGAGGAGGAAATAGACGACCCTTGATGGATTCCATGCGTAGCTGAGTAGCAGAGTGAAGAGGGAAGAGAAGTATTTGAGTGGCTGTGAATAGAATATTCACCCACGACTATTCAATTTTCTAGTGTCTCTCCTCTTCGTTCTATCATTTTTACAATCCTTTCCCATGTCCAATATGCATCATACGTTCGTTTCTGCACCTAAACGTTTCCACCTTCTCATGAAAACATTAATTATTTATGTCTATCCGTCACATTTACATTAACCTCCACACATGCCTCCTATTAAACCATAAATGCTACCTCACCAAACAAATACACCACCCATCATTCGTTACCACCCATTTCTATACTCATACCCCCATTACGACACCAGAATGAATGTTCTACTTAATGAATACTTTTGTTCTGTATTTATGTTAGAGAATCAGGATATTCCTAATCCTGAGGATATCATGGTGGCAAAACGATTTAAAGCCCTCACCACATTGAACTTTTTCCCCACCAAAGTCATTAAATATATAGATAAATTGAAAGTCACAAAATCTCCAGGAGACTAGCAACGAAATCGCGAACATTTATCAAACATTTTCACTCAATCTCTCACAAATGGCACCTGCCTCTCTAAATGGAATGTGACCAATGTTACCCCAATTTTTAAAAAAGGGGACAAAAAAGTGTCTCGGCAACTACCGTCCAATTATTCTCATCTAAGTCATTGGCAAGTTGATGGAAAGTTTGATAACGGATAAAATTACAGAACTCTTGGAATCAAACAAATTGATTGGCGACTCCCAGCATGACTTTAGACACAACTGTCCCTGTCATATGAATCTTCTACTCTTTTTTAAAAATAGAAAATCTTTTTTAGAAATAGAATCAAAATCCACGACACAAAATCTATATTCGATATCGTTTACCTTGACTTTCAGAAGGCCCTTGATAAAGTCCCCCACAAGCGCCTAATAAGTAAATTGCACAGCATCGGTATTCGAGGCGAGCGTAACAACTGGACAAAATGCTGGCTTACGGACAGACGGCAGCGAGTTGTACCTAACGAAGCTCGCTTCATCTTGGGGTAATGTTACAAGCGGCGTGCCTCAAGGATCCGTGCTAGGGCCAGTTCTCTTCATAATATCCATTAACAATCTCGATAGCAACATACTCTCAAACATTATTAAGTTTTCAGACGATAGCAATATCGGAGGAAAAGTGCAAACTGAACTAGAGTGTCAGCAGATCCAACTGGACTTGAACAAAATTGTTGATGGTCAGAA
This sequence comes from Gammarus roeselii, assembly GCA_016164225.1. Taxonomy (NCBI): domain Eukaryota; kingdom Metazoa; phylum Arthropoda; class Malacostraca; order Amphipoda; family Gammaridae; genus Gammarus; species Gammarus roeselii. The sequence continues at coordinate 8,287 of SDVV010011389.1, read as the reverse complement.
AGGTGGCAAATGAAATTTGATGTAGACAAATGCAAAGTTATGCACTTAGGTCCTCATAACCCCAAACACGAATATGCAATGTCTGGAAATAAACTCATTCACGTCACCGAAGAGAGAGATTTAGGTGTCATCATTATTAACGACCTAAAAAGCAGCAAGCAATGTAACTATGCTGCCAAGAAAGGCAACAAAATGCTAGGTATGATGTCCCGCACTATCTCGTACAAAAACCAAAGTAGTATGCTCAAGTTAGTTAATGCATTTGTTAGACCGTACCTCGAAAATGTCGTTCAATTTTGGTCTATATTTATTAGAAAATACGTTATTAAACTTGAGAAGGTTCAACTCAGAGCTACCAAACTCATCCCCTTGCTGCGGTTTTAAATCGTTCGAATACAGGCTTCTTGAACTCAATCTTTATTCGCTAAAGAAACGTAGAGTCAGAGGCGACATGATAGAAGTGTGGAAGATTATGAAGGGTAAGGAAATCGTCGACCGAGCGAGTCTTTTCACTCTAGATACAAACGGAGTGACTAGGAACAATGGATACTAAATAATTGGGAAACGTTTTTCACTCGACATAACGCGCAATCTCTTCACGTATAGAGTTGTCGAAGAATGGAACAAACTTCCAGCGGAGGTTGTAACCAGCAATACAATCGAAACGTTAAAGTCGCGGCTCGATAAGTTCTACATAAATCGCCGATAAATAGCAAAACCATTCCCTTTCTTGTTGTTATAAAAAGAACAAAAATGGTACACGAAGCTCTCCTAGACGTTCTACTTCGGAACTAATCCTCTTGCTATCAAAAGGCAACCTAGTTTGTGACAATATGCCTGTTGTTGTCTTCCTACACTTGTAAACACTTGTAAGCCCAGCACAACACGCAACAACCACTACATCCTTTGATCACCCATCACGACGTTGCACTATTCACCACAACCAAACACATCCACCACACCACAAATCACCAATCACGACATTTCACTATTCATCACAACCAAACATATCCACCACACCACAAATCACCAATCACGACATTTCACTATTCATCACAACCAAACATATCCACCACACCACAAATCCCCCATCGCGACATTTCACTATTCACCAAACCCAAACACATCCATCACACCACAAATCACCAATCACGACGTTTCACTATTCATCACAACCAAACACATCCGCCACACCACAAATCACCCATCACGACATTTCACTATTCATCACAACCAAACATATCCACCACACCACAAATCCCCCATCGCGACATTTCACTATTCACCAAACCCATCATGCTCAGACCGGCCCAGCTGGGTCAGCCGGGTCCATCGCCAGGTGTTCGGAATTAGGCTGCGTTTACTTCGGATTGCCGGCAATTTAAATTCTGCCACGCTACTCTCCCAATTATTCAAATTTTGAAATGGAATTTTTCTCGTCTAAATGTAGGGACCGCACTGTCCGGACGACAGCTACTCGGGTCCTTTGTTATGATGACAAAATAACGCATATCAGGCAGATGTTGATTGTGATGCTGGTGGTGACGGTTTAACGAGAGAGATGATAGGATGGTATGGGGGTGGTATTTAATTTGTAGAGACAGATGGAACACCTAGATTTGTTGTCCAGTAATGATGGATTTTTATTTATTTATGCATGACGAGTTTAACACTGATGTTGTTAAAGAAATAAAGTAAATATTCCTGTGCATAAAATTGTGTTAATTTATAGGAACCTTTAGGAATGAGGGTAGGGGACAGACAGAAACATTGAATATTCGCGGTATCAAATTGTTTTCATGTTATCTCGGTTCTTCAATAGTCTTAAGGAATTCAATTATATACTATGCTACCCGAACGTAGGAAAAGAGTTCCAAATAAATGTCAATACAGAATATGACTACTCCGCAGTACCGCGTTATTGAAAGTAACGTTAAGTGTTTCATTAACAGGGTACGTGCATTTAAAACAGTATTTGGATACGGTATCGATAAATTAAAAAACTTACTCTTGATGGCCGAAACGTAAATCGATCAAATCGTTTCCATAAATAAATTTCAATACAATAATAAGAGGATGAAGGTACTCACAATGTAGGGTAAATTTACAAATTTGCAATGACGCTTCATTGAGTCATATAAACAGTATGACCTCTGGTGATATTATAGCGCATCCATCGTATGATATTACTATCAAATATCGTCTACGAACATGATACAGGTTCCTCTGAATTTCGTCGATCAGTCACTTCGAGACCGAGGCGTCCTCTTGTAAGCCACACGGTTGGCTGGATGAACGCTGCCAATAGGGGGAGCGATCGAGCGAACGTTAAAAACAGCGGTGTGTTCCTAATTAATGTTATTTGGTATGGAAAAATAAATCAAGAAATTGATTACAAAATTTTTGGTTTAACAAGTAGTAGACCAGTTCTTGAAGAACCTCAAGTTGTTTCTTATATTCACTAAATGTTGACATCAAGATATGTAGACTATAAACAGCTGTGCTACACAATGTTATTCGCTGAGAACTGTGACGACATGACGACGAACGTAGATGTTACTTAGAACATAAACCCATTTAGATCGATTTAATAGGCTAAATTGGTAGGCGTATTTAGTATAGAATAGTATTAGTAACCAATTAGCATTATTAGCTTTAAAATCAGGTTACCAATTAATTACCAGCACGAGAATACAAATTGTGTTAGTCAATTTCAATGACTCGCTGGCAATTGTTTATCGATGAAATAAATTAAACGCAACGGGTGAGAACGCTTCCTCAAGAAGTATAAAAACTTTATCGAGAACCCATGTTATGTTATACCACGACATGGGCTGTCGTGGTATAAGGCACCTCAGCATCCATGTTCTGTCAATGCATTACACTTTAAATGGGCAGTCGTAGTGCTAGGCACCTCAAGCAGCATCCATGTTCTGTCAATACATCACGCTTTACATGGGCAGTTGTGGTTTTAGACACCTCAGTATTATCTTGCATTTGAAAACAGTAAAGAAGATAATTGAACCCCTTGTGCATAGCTGCCACAGCTCCCCTGCTGAAGTAACTACATGGTAAATGGACACCGACAGAAGGTGTTCCAGAAATAACTGACTCGGCCAGCGAGGTTTCGGACTTTGCAAGTTTAGGAATTTTGGTATCATAGAGCTCCAAGAGATGGCGGCACGATCTCATTATTATGAGGGACTGTTACAGATGCAAAATTTTGGCCAAGGTGGAATCACTTGAGCAGAGTCATATTAGTAACGATCCTGCGACTGACCCTCGGGAATATGATAAAAAAATATATTAACTAACAGAGAAGCGCCGCTCACAAGGTGTTATAAACCACTGTATCAAGATCAGCGGTAAAATGTATTCATGATTGCTTACAAGCGTTTACAAATGTAAGAAGACAACAACAGGGCTTTTAGCCCAAACTGGGTTGCCTTTAGATAGTAAGTAGATTAGTGCTAAGGTAGAACGTATAAGATAGCATCTTGTGTCTTTATATTTTCTGTCTTAATAGATCAGGAAAGGGAAAGTTTTTAGAAGGAAATATCATTTAACGATGTTACTCGAAAAACTCAAATCAGCATCTGAAGAGAAAGCCACCGACCCATGGTGATGATCTGAGATTATCACAGTTTCATTCCTCTTTAAACCAACACCATTTTGCAACGAGCAGGTACCAATGCCGCGCACCTTTTTTACTTTGCTAACGCAAATGCCGGGCACTTATTTAACCGTATGGGTATCAATGCCTGACACCATTTTTCACTAATATACTGGTGAAAGTGCTATAGATGGGATCTATTTAGCGGTGATTTTGGTAGAAGTTGTCGAGCCGTGACTTAAACGTTTCGAGTGTATCGCTGTTGACAACTTCCGCGGGAAGTCTTCCATTTTTTGACAACCCTATACGCAAAGAAATTGCGCGTGATATCGAGTTGTATCCATTACTCCTAGTCACCCCGTTCGCATCTAAAGTGAAAAGGCTTGCTCGCTCGACGTTTTCCTTATCCTTCATAATCTTCCACACTTCGATCATGTCACCTCTGACTCTACGTTTCTCTAGCGAATAAAGATTGAGTTTGCGCAGGCTCTCTTTGTACGTTTTATTGCGCAGCGAAGGAATTAGTTTGGTAGCTCTACGTTGGACCTTCTCTAATTTAATAATGTATTTTCTGAGGTATGGAGACCAAAATTAGACGGAGAATACAAATGCAGTGTATAACGTGCGAATACTATTTCTGCTCTTGTACGAAATTGTGCGGGATATCATGCCTGACATTTTATTGTCTTTTTTGGCTGCATCGTTTAATTCCGTGCTGTTTTTCAAGTCGTTACTAATGATGATACCTAGATCTCTCTCTTCGGTGACAGGTATCAGTTTATTTCCTGACATTGAATATTCATGTTTAGGGTTAAGGTGACCAATGTGCATAACTTTACACTTGTCGACATTGAATTTCATTGGTGACTTTTCTGACCATTCAACAATTTTGTTCAAGTCTAATTGGATCTGCTCACACTCGAGTTTGGTTTGTAAATTCCCTCCTAGCTTGGTATCGTCTGCAAACTTATTAAAGTTCGACAGTATGTTTAGTCGAGATCACTTATAAATAATATGACGAGAACTGGACCTAACACAGATCCTTGGGGCACATCGGTTGTAACTTTACCCCAATTGGAGAAAGCTCCATTAAGTACGTTTCGCTGTCGTCTGTCTGTGAGCCAGCATTTTATCCAGTTATTGAGTTCGCCTCGAATACCGATGCTGTGCAACTTACTAACCAAGCGTTTGGGAGGAAATTTGTTGAAAGCCTTCTCAAAGTCAAGGTAAATGATGTCGATCGGAGATTTCACGTCGTAAAACTCAATAATATCCTTGAAAAAAAGCATCAGGTAAATCAGACATGAACGATAGCGTCTGAAGCCCTGTTGAGAGTTACCTATTACCTGATTTAATTCTAGGAAGTTTATAATTTTATCCGTGATCAAACTTTAAATCAATTCACCTATGACTGGGGTGAAACTAATTGGACGGTAATTTCCTGGACACTCTGTGTCCCAATTTTTGAAAATTGGGGAAACGTTGGCCTCTTTCCATTGAGAGGGGCAGGTGCCATTTGTGAGAGATTTGATGAAAATTATTGCTAGATGTTCGACTATTTCGTTCCTGGTCTCTTTCAGTATTCTTGGATGAACTGGGTCTGGACCGAGAGATTTTGTGACTTTAATTTTTTTTTTATATATTTAATAACTTCAGCACGAGAAAAGTTCACTGTGTTGATGGCTTCAATTTGTCTTTGCTCTATGATATTCTCAGGATTAGGAATATCCGAATTCTCTAACGTAAGTACATAACAGAAAATTGGTTAAGCCGGACATTCATTTTAGTGTCGTCAGTTTCTAGCTTACCGATATCATTTTTCAAGTGGGCTAATTACAGATCTTGATTTATTTTTGCTCGATATATAACTGAAAAATTGTTTCAGATTAGTTTTGGCGATGACCGCAATTTCATTTTCGTAATCTTTTTTCTTACGTTTCTGGACCGTCTCAAAAATCCGTCTACTGATTTTGTATTCTTTTTTTTGCAGCATCGTCGTGTGGATGCTTCTGTTTATTCGAGTGCTTGGCTTTCTTTTGCGACTGAACGGCGCTGTCATTCTCCTTTCCAGTAATTAGGCTGATTGACTGCTGTTCGCCTGTTCTTGCGAGGGACTTGGTCATTTCCAATAGTCGGAAGCGCACTCAAAAAATGCTTAACGATTGATTGACATCTTGTCCGAAGGTTATATTTGCTGACGCTATTGCCTTTCTAAAGTTATCAAAGTTAGCTAGTCTAAAGTTAGGGACTTTTTTTGCAGGTAATTGACGTTTTCAACTCGAGCTCAATCATAAAACGGATACAGTTGTGGTCGCTATTTTCGAGGGGTTTGCCCTCTTCGACGTTCGAGACATGAGAGTCGCTTGCACTAAATATAAGATCAAGAATATAGCTACCTCATGTTAGTGTCTTTACAATTTACGTCTTAAACTTATCCTCAGCAAAATCAATCAGGCGATGGCCAGTGGGCGTACATTCTTTTGTTTCCCAATCAATGTCGGGAATATTGCAGTCTCCAAGTACTATACGGTTTTGTGTTCTGACCACATCGACGAGGGTGTTGTAAAGATCGATATTATCTGCGACAATGCTCTTGGGAGGACAATAAACTAGTGTGATGACACTCTGTTTGTTTACCGACTACTTGAATTGAACCTTTGTTGTGTCTGCTGCTTGGAATAGAGACTTTTATTATTTGTAGAGTATTTTTACGAGAAACAATACTCCTCCACCCTCACGGCCTAGTCTATTTTTGTGAAATAGGGAAAAACCCGAGAGAGTGAATTCGCCCAGATAATTTCTGCTGCTCGATTTCATCCACGATTCTGTGATGGCTATATGTCAATCTCATCGTTAAATGCAAGGATTCCCAATTCGTCGATTTTATCTCGAAGACTTCTAGCGTTTACATAGTACATTTGAGAGTATTTTGGCTCGGAATCCTGCCAGAAACTCTTCGGTTGCGGTCGGGGGCAGTTGTGTTACTTCGATGGACTTTTTTGTTAGGGGTGAATCTATTTTGGTTGACTGTTCCTCTATCGTTACTGCAGGGTCTGTGATTGCTACCTGCTCGGGCGGCGGCCGTTGACTCATTCCGTTGGGCAGTAATGGCGGAGTGTTGTGTTTGGTGTCGAGAATGTTTTTTTTAATTAATTTCGGTGGAAAGGCCAGCAGCGTTATTCTGAAGGATGCTTGCAAGGGTATCAAGCCCAGACGTCTTTATGCTTGCCTTATTGGTGATTTTATCTAATTCATAGTTTTTGCGGTTGATCATCGTTTCCGAATGGTCCAAGAATGAGATTTGTTGTGCTTTGCAGAACGTTGCTATGCGATTGTTTAGAAATATCATCTTACTCAATTTGTATCTACTTTGGTTTAGATGGGGCAGGATACCAGGGACATGGATGTTCGCGTGCAATCGTTTGACGTTTGTTTGCATGGTTTTATACCTTTCCCATGTTTTTTCCTTCTGCGCCACCACCTCTTTAGCCCCGACTAGTAGTATGATCGGTTTATAAGAAGGTATGTTTTCCTTTATGATTATTCCTTCAAAATCATCAATTTTCAAGCCTGGAATACCAAAAAATTCTAGTTGGACTCTCTTTTCACTGATTCGGTTTGATGGAGGTGACATTGTTATCGCCAATCACAATTATTTCCTCTCTGTTTTGAGAGTCCATTTCATCGGGCAATACACCGAAATGGTTGCTTGTATCAGTTCGGGTGTGGCAGCACTGTCGTTCGACCTGTGATGCTTTGCCACTATCTGCCTGGCGCCTATTTACTACAGTTGTGTAGAGTGTCTCAGCAATGTTGACCACTTGGACTTCATTTACCCAATGCAGGGTAGTTAGCAATTTCTTATGTTGCTTCTATTTTGCTGTTTATCATATCTTTGAGTTCGCAAAATTGTTTTTGCACGCTTTCCAGTTGGAATACAATAGCTAGCAGCCTTGGATCTGCTTTACCTGCATCTGCGTTGGGTGGGCCACCAGAAGCACAAGTTAACTGTGCTTTCAGTTGTTTAATCTCTTCGGCATGTTGGAAGAATTTACAGCTCGTGATTTTTCACTCACCGTTTGGAGGCGTATTATGCGTTTGCCTAGAAGAGCTACCACCATACATTAGTTCGAGAGTGTACGATCGGTGGCAAGTTACACATTCTAGTTTTGCATCAGGAGTTATCTTGGACTTGTTAAGTGAGCAGCTACAAACCGTAAACTTAGAAACAAAGTGCTATATTCTTTATCCATGTAAACAGCAGATATGTGGCTAATAAGTTCAACTAGGTGCGGGATGAGATGATTTATATTCAGAAATGATATTGTGGTGCCAGTAACGTGTGTGTGCAATAACCTAGCAAAAATTCTACTGTTTGAGATTGACCCAACGAACTTTATTCACAGTCCAGATGAGGCATGACGTTACCTCGTCATTTGTTCATGATATGAGTATTAGTTTTGGGTTGATATTTATGTTGGATCATTCCGAATAAGATCATGTTTAGTTAAATAGACGAGGTGGCACAATTGCATCCCCGACCCTAAGCCTGTCTCAGACCATGCCCAGCAAATAAATTGTTCTTACCAGGAACACTCATTATTTCGAGTCAAACACATCATAAATGAATATTTACATATAAACGATATATATGAACGTATATGTATAGATATG
>SDVV010011388.1:0-15866 GCA_016164225.1 Gammarus roeselii | reverse complement strand
TATGAAGTGTTATGGGAGGCTGCAAGCGGACAAAGCCTTCCATGTTCCAAAGTAAGAAATATTTCATTGAAATGCATATATATGTAAAACGACGGATTAAAATAATCTGCACCACTTCAAGATAATTATGAACTGCTGATATAATCTGCACTGACCATGAAATGCATGTATAGCAAGGATCTACGATTTTATAGAGGGCGGGTGACGAAGAGTAAGGAAAGTAATCGAAGAAGGGTTGAATGGTCATACAGCCGCAAGTCATCGGGGCATCAACTGTCAAAATATGACTGTATGAGTAAACCACTCCTTCATTTTCGACCATTTACTGCAGATCAATGGTCCTAAGGTGAAAATAGTTTAATGTTCAATGATACTGGGATGATATAAATTAATAGGAATTGCATTTTTTGTATTTTGTATGTTTTTATTTTGGGCCATCGACTCCTTCTATTCAATCGTCTAAATGGGACATACAAGGACATTATTTATCTATATAGGGGAGGCGCTCCTCCCCCCTCCCTTTTCTATATATAAGGCAAAATTCACAAATGTAATATTAGGGAATATAATGTTCAAAGCTCAACTGGGTTGCGTATCTATTGAGATGTATTGTAACACATGTTATAGTAAGTTATGGCAAAAAAATAGTTGATAATATCTCAGAATATAGCCTGAACATTTAGTTCATATCAATCTATAAACAAGAAATGAACTGGGAAGATAGAAAATACATATTCAAACGATATGTGTAATTAATTGGGTCTATTCTACCGGTCGACCAATTTTGCCTCCAGGTGGGGGTTCTTTCTGAGCGGTCCCGGGAAATGTCAGCCTGGATAGGCGACTTTACTAACAACTTTATGACCAAATTTTTTTTAGGTCCAGTGATCTTCAAGATGTCCAAAGAGCTTTGTTTCAAACAGTCTCTTGTGGTACTGCACCATTACAGGAGCTTCGCCTCCGTTGAAAGCTTATATGCCGATCTCGTGCCAAATTTTCAGCTGTCGAACTCAGTATTGACATGATTGTTGTTATCAAACAATATCTTGCTCTGGTGACAGAGTTTTAATAGCATTTCATTTCTGCAAGATGTCAAGTGCCTCCAATATATGACAGAAAATCACCATTACATTTGATTGACACATATAAATTTAAATGAGGGATGTCGCGAAGGGGAGGTGGGGGACTGGGGGTCTCCCCTACCATCCCCCCAATTGCGGCTGACCTTTCGTTCATTCTGTGATAAAAAGGCTGAAAAACTCGGTCATTCGATGATACGAATCTGAAAGCCTCTGTCATTCGGTCGAAAATGAGTTGCAAGCGTTACTCATTCTGTCAAAACCGCACAATTGCAATGAAAAACACACTCAGGAATCCGGTGACCGAGTCGGCGACTGACGCACTCTGTGGAAAAAAGAGCTATCAGTGTAGTTATATGATGGTCAAAAACGTGCTATTGTAATGGCAAATGCACTCATGCAGGGATGCAGTGACCAAGTAGCAGCGTAGCTAAGTTGATCAAAAACTGCTTTTATAATGGTAAATACACTCAGGGGTCTCGCGATCTATTAGTTGACTGACCGGTTATATCATAAATGGGCTATCATCGTTATAAGTTAATTCGTCAAAAACGTTCCATTGAAGTCTTAAATACAATATGGGATCTCGTGACTGAGTCAGTGCCTGACCGAATTGGTAACGAAAGTAACATTGTAGCTAAGTTGATCAAAATGGTGATTTTACAATGGTAAATACACTCAGAGACCCCGTGATCAAGTCAAATGGGAAAGCCGAGTAGCCAAATCGGTATGGATAGTTTGGTCTTGGCAAGATTTATGTCGAAAACTTGCGCTATCGGCGCGAAATTCGAGATTCAAATATTTTTGCGCCAATGTATTTATTATTATTTCTCCTTTCCCTTCGATAATTCTGAGGATACAACTTTTATTTAGCCAATACAAATATTATCCAAAATGATTACCCGTCAACGTATTCTTCCTTAGTAAAATATCAGAAAAAATGTAATGCGTATACTTGAAAAGTGGGTTGGGTGTACATATTTTTATTATTAAATATGCATGCGTTAACTACAAATACAAATGCTCTTCACCTAAATAATACCAACAAAAATTCGCGCCTGCGGCACGATTTTTGTTAACCTTTTCGACTGTAGTTATCTATAGACATAAGGGATATACCAATTACATACTGGATATGAATTAGTTAACTAAAAATAAAGTTGCTAAACATGTTCTACAATATATTTATTTGGCTAAACTTTAAGTCTGCCATTTTTAAATTTTCCAGAAATTCTGTTACAAAATTCTTGTCCAATGCTAAACCTCTCGGGATATCAATGATATCAGTACTCATACTAAGCTGCGTATTTAATTACGTATTTTGGACAAAGTATTGCATAAATAACGCATTACATATTTATCATTATTTAAATGTTATGAACTGGCGTACATTTTTTAGCATGACTAATATCATGATAATTCTAACAATAATAATTCGTCAATTGTGAAATCAAGATGAGTAAATGCTTAGTCTTTCTTCGACTATCATGATATTGTCATTTTGACAGTAAGATATTCATTTTGATTTATGATGCTTGTCAAACATTGGTGACTAACCTGACTCGTGGCTTTGACCAGTTATTTTTGTCTCGGTGCATTGACTAGGAACCTTATCATTTTGATCAAAGCAAGTTCATTTTGATTACAAATGTTATTCGTACCCATATGACTAACCAATCCCAATCATTCTGACAAATCAGATAGTTATGAGGAAAGTCAAAGTTAGTCACTATGATTTACTGGCTGTTCAAGCAGCAATGAATATGGTGATCTTGTCATATTGATCACCAAATCTTTTCATTTTGAGCAAAGATATGTCATAATCCCTTGATTGGCTTAATCTTGTCGCATTGACGAATTTATTTCTCTCAGTGTGACCCTTGAGGGACGCCATGACTAATATTAGGGAGAGATTTGATTTATAGTAATTTGTTACAGTGTATTGCTTACTCGTTTTTGCAACTGTAGGAAGACAACAAAAGGACTATTGGCCCAAATTAGGTTGTCGTTTGATAGCAGAAGTGTTAGTTCTGAAGTAGAAAGTCAAAGGAAGCCTCATGTGTCATTTTTTTATAACAACAGGGAAGGGAGCAATTTAGCTATTTAGCGGCGATTTATGTAGAACCTATCGAGCCGCGACTTGAACGTTTCGATTGCATTGCTGTTTACAACCTCCGCTGGAAGTTTGTTCCTTTGTTCGACAACTCTATACGTGAAGAAATTGCGCGTAATGTGGATTGAGAAACGTTTCCCAACGATTTTGTATCCATTGTTCCTAGTCACTCTGTTCGTATCTACAGTGAAAAGGCTCGTTCCGTCGACGTTTTTCTTACCCTTCATAATCTGCCACACTTCGATCATATTACCTCTCACTCGATTTTTCTCTAGCGAATAAAGATTGAGTTCACGTTGCCTGTCTTCGTGCGATTTCTTCCGCAGATAGGGAATAAGTTTGGTAGCTCAACGTTGAACCTTCTCTAATTTAGTAAAGCCTTTTCTAAAAAATGGAGACCAGAATTGAATGGCATACTCGAGATGCGGTCTAACAAATGCATAAAATAACTTGAGCATGCTGCGTTGATTTTTGTACGAAATAGTGCGCGAAATCATACCTATAATTTAATTGCCTTTCTTATCAGCATCGTAACATTGCTTGCTGCTTTTTAAAACGTCACCAATGATGACAGCTACATCTCTTTCTTCGGGGGCAGGAATAAGCTTCTTTCTGGACATTGAATATTCGTGTTTGAGGTTATGAGGACCTATGTGCATAACATTACATTTTTCTACATTGAATTTCATTTGCCGCTTTTCTGACCAATCAACAATTTTGTTCTAGTCCATCTGGATCTGCTGACACTCTAGTTCAGTTTGCATGTTTTTCTCAGATCTTCGTATCGTCTGCGAACTTGCAAATGTTCGAGAATACGTTGCTATCGAGATCGTTAATGAATATTACAAAGAGAACTGGCCCTAGCACGAATCCTTGAGACACGCCGCTTATAACATTTCCCCAGGGGGAGGAAGCTCCGTTAAGTACAATTCCCTGCCGTCTGTCCGTGAGCCTGCATTTTATTTAATTGTTGAGCTGTCTTCGAATACCGATGCTGTGCAAATTACTAACTAGGCGTTTGTGGAGGGCTTTATCATAGGCCTATTAAAAGTCAAGGTAAATGATATCGATTGGAGTTTCTGTGTTGTGTAGCAGGTTTGTCAGACAGGAACGGTTTTATCTAAAGCCATGCTGAGAGTCACCAATCAATTTGTTTGATTCTGAAAATTCGCTAATTTTATCCGTTATCAAACTTTCCATCAACTTGCCAATGACTGAGGTGAGACTAATTGGACGGTAGTTACCGGAACACTTTTTGTCACCTTTTTTAAAAATTGGGGTTACGTCGGCCTTTTTCCATTTAGAGGGCAGGTGCCATTTGTGAGAGGTTGGGTGAAGATGTTTGATAAATGTTCAGCGTTTTCGTTTCTAGTTTCTTTTCGAATTATGGGATGAATTTGGTCTGGACCTGGGGATTTTGTGACTTTCAATTTATCTATATATTAAATAACTTCGGTGGGGGGAAAGTTCACTGTGCTGAGGGCTTCAATTCATTTTGCCGCTATGATATCCTGAGGATTATGAATATCCTGATTCTCTAACGTAAATACAGAACAAAAGTATTCATTAAGTAGAACACTGATTTTGGTGTCGTCCGTTTTTAGCTCACCAACATCGGTTTCGAAAGGACATACTACAGATCTTTCTTTTATTTGCTCGAAATATAACTAAAATTTGTTTCGGATTAGTTTTGGCATTGGCGGCAATTTAATTTTCATAATCTTTCTTCAAGGGGCTTTCACCAGTTGTGTCATAAATTAATCGTCTGCAAAATCAATCAGACGTGGTCGGTGGCAGTGCATTCGTCTGTTTCCCAATGAATGTCAGGGATGTTGCAGTCGCCAAGCACAATACTGTGTTGTGTTGTGATTACATCGACGAGGGTGTTGAGATCGATATCATCTGCAACCTTGCTTTTAGGGGGCAATAAACGAGAGTGATGTTGTCTATCGAAAAGGTACGATCGAAACCAATCCACTATCCAACTCGGATAGTAAAATTGTATGATCAACGCTATCGAATGCCTTCCGAAAGTCTAAAAATGTAGACAGTACAACTTGATCTGAATCTAAATTTTGATACAAAAAAATCATTTGGTATAATATTGCTTGCACTGTTGATTGTCTACTCCGGAACCCATATTGACCACGATGAAGAATTTCTCGCAACTTTTTCGAATATTTTACTATACATCTGAAATATTGAAACAGGTCATTAATTACTGATATTCTCTACTTCACAAGTTTTGGAAATTGAGATGACTCTCGCAATTTTAAGAGACTGAGGAAATATACCGAATTCGAATGATCGATTTTTTATTGATGCTAAAACAGGACAAACAAAATCACATACGAATTGAATAATTTCAACAGGTAAAGAGTTTATATCACACTTCTTGTCCTTGAGAGACATAATAAAATTTCCTACATCTTGTGGTGTTATAGCTTCAAGGAAGATCGAATTAGGGTAATCACCTTGCATGTAATGTAATGGAATAAAAGGGCTTTGTTACAAGATTCAGCAATTGACTTACCAATACCAACAAAAAACTCATTAAATACGTTGGCAGTATCGACATTGTTTTCATGCCTAGTGTCGTTGTGCACAATAGTTTTAATAGCGTCTTTCTTCTTACATGAGCCTGAGGGGCGGAGAATTTTATTAATAATATTCTAGGCTGCTTTCGTGTTATCTTTAAAGTTGTTGAATTTATCTCTGAAATATTGTTCTTTAGATACTCTTATTTGATTTGTAACATAATTACTTAACATTTTAAACTGATGTTCATGGTATTTATTTTGCATGTAATATTAATATTTGAAAAAATTACAGATGTGATCCATGGTTTCTGCTCAGAGTTTTGAGACAAAGTTTTCGGTTTTGATAGGACAGCAATTATTGTAAGTTGAGTATAGTATATCAGAGAGCTATTTAATGGCATCGTCAGGATTTATATTATCCATAACATTTTGAAAATTATGATTACTCAAGGTAAATTGCATTGCTGTCAAAGACTATTCGTTGATATTGCGGTCTTTTAGGGATTTATTTCCAACATGGGACTTATTCGCAAAGAACTTCCTTTTACTAAAACGACGAGCAGGCCTGACAGTATTATTTCAGAGAGGAACTCCAGGGGTTGAAATTGTGAATATATTGTCAAATAGTGTAGAAGTAGCCGAATTTTTTGATATTAGAGAAGGCTTAGTAATCAGTGGAATGAGGGATTAAGTATTTAAACAGTTGGTAAAATATAAAGTTCCGCTATCATTGATGGAGTTGAGAAGATTGAAATCGGAATCGCCCCACAAAATAACGTCGTTTCTGTTGATATCGTCAGTTTGCATAACAAAATCTTGAAGAGAGTCGGTAAATTTAGTATAATTGGCTTAGGGTGGTATAGTTAGTTTTTGGATTCGTAGCATATTTTGAGAAATAAAGATTCAATGAAAGATAGGGACACATAAATATGCGAGAGCTTCTGAACTTTAAAGCAGTCACGAACATGCTCAGACACTCCTCCACCACGCGTACCGCTGATCCTCAAGGAATGAAATGTGGGGCGATTTTCAAAGATATAGAGAGATTTAGTTGGGTCTGTCAGCCAACTTTCAGCGAAGCAAATATAGTCAAATTTATGATTCAGTGGGCAGAAAAGAGTATGCACACTTTCAAAATTAGAACATTGAGATCTTATATGTAAATGAATTAATGCTAAAACTTCGTTCGATGTATATTTTATTTTATTAAATGTATCTTTGTCATAATAATTACTTTGATCGTCATGGGTTAGTGAAGGATAAATTTCATTAAATGATTTAAGTCGGCAGCAATTTGTGGAAATAGCTCGTCTTCTTCATTATCCATATGTTTACAGTGGATTAAAAATTTATCGTTTGATTATCTAGAAGCTAATAAACTAAAAGGGTGATTCACCCCGTAAGCGAGGTGTTATATCAACAATGAGGAACAACTTGTGATCGGCGCGATCAATGCAGGAAAGAATTTTGCCGTGTTATATTATTGTTGATAAACATATGGAAGAAAATAAATCAGTATCAGAAAACCTTGACAAATGATACAAAGAATAGCAAAATTGGCTCCATGAAGACTTGTATCCAAACAATGGGTGATGGCCATTCGTCTACAAAAGAGCCAAGAGTGTCGCTAAACTGTTAACTGAGCAGTTCATCAAGAGCTCGACGGCTGTCGAGCTCTTGAAGAACTGCAGAACCCATCGTGGGTAGACACACACAAACACTACTCTCCGGAGACCGTCAGTTACCGAAAACATTTGGATATTTCATCTGGCACAACGAGGCACGTACATGATGGTGTTGCGAGTGGGCGTCAGAGAATCGGTTACAAAGAACTGATCAGGATTCTTCTCTTTAACAAGCAGACATGATCTTACTCTGTTTGAAGACCATGAGTACTAACGGTACATCTAATCATAAAAATATGAATTTTATTAACAATACCTTCATTCAAACCCATCAAAGGCTTCGTACGATGTTTGATACACAACGAAATCTAATAGGAATTTGAGTTCTCCGCCAGAGTAACGCTGACTAGAGGGTGACAAAGATTCTCGAGGGGGTCCCGAAGGGTCTGAAGATGGTGCCAAAGGACTCCAGAAGGGTCCATGTGGGTACCCCCAAGTCCCTCGGGCCCCCGAATTCCTTTGGTCCCGCGGACCCTCAAATACTCCGGGTTCCCTGTCATCCCCATCGACTCGTCTCCACTCGCCTCGACCTGCCTCGCCCGCATCGTGATCTTGGCGAACTGTGTCATGGCATGACTTCAAACACCTTAACACTCAACAGATTAAAATCAACATCACTTCCCCACTTAGTCAGCGAAACGCCTAGTTGTGCTCAAACATTTATTATATACCTGCAAGACAGAAAAATTTCACGCAGTAGATTGGCATGGTCACTAACAAACCACACAGTCCAACCTAAGGCTTCTGCGGGCGTCAACCGGTACACATTGAAAGAAATAAAAATGTGATGACCAGGAGAAAAAGACACATATATAATAAAGTCACGTAGAGAAGAAACCTATAAATATAAAATAAGTGATAATCATCTAAAAAATGAATAATCGTCAATCAACCCTGAGTACCGCCTCATGTGCGTTTATCTGAAGAGAGTTGATTAGTAATTCCCAGTACCGTTCATTTTAATGTATTACAAACATATTTAACGAAAAATTAACAATTTTACTGTTCCTACAGATTAGTGCGGGGAATCTATTCACCAAGGTGCGATTCTACAAAAAAAAATTTTTGAAGGTATGCGCTCTCCCCATGAAATGTAGCGGAAGTAAGTCACATAATTTTTGTCAAGTTGTATTTTATAATCGGAAGTGTCACGTCATCACTTTAGAAAAGCACGGTTACCGCAACCAAATCCTGGTTTACAATCCCAGTGGTTAATTGACCCTTATCCATGCCTGGTATTTATAGCTTCTACCCGATTAGTTTTCTCCTCTTTGAATTATGTTGGCGAACTTTGTTAATTATATCGCATAACAGCTTCCTATTCAAAATTCAAATCCTGAAGTATATTCTGCAACGAATATAAAATTCTACAACCTCAGAAGGTAGGTCGTTAATAAACGTCAATCTTTCTATTCACACATTTTCGACGATATTAGTTCCCTCAACCAAAAATCTCAATGAGATTCAGATTTTTCATCAATACAATCTTTTTTTTTTGCCAAGTCCGCATTCGTACATTTCAACCCACCGCGATTGATGAAAGAAATCCAGTCATCCTGAACGTCACACGACCTCCCTCCTAAGAATGGATATTTGGAGCTGAATTTATTTACAACGTAAGCTAAAACGCGTTCTCGGCATTTGTAAGCATCTAAATGCTCGCTTTCAATATCAAAGCCATCATTTGTCAAATTCTTGGAAACATGTTTTCTTTACAGTAATTGAAAAAGATTGACAAACGAGGGAGGTGATACACGGGGCACAGATCTATCGCCGTTATTATTTTTGTGGATTTTTTACCAGTGAGCTTGCATTTTGTAATTAAACCAGGGCTGAAGTAACACAGTCCACATTTTCAGAGAGTTTAATATTGGGGCGCTAGGACACAAACACCTTGGAATCACCGAATATGTATGCCTTAATTCTCTGTTTAAAACTAAGATAGCAGGGATGGTCATAACACGAACCCATCAGTATGATAATTTCGAACATATTTCATAATATCTTGATTTAATTGTTTAGTCAACAATTAGCGAATGCCATAAAGAACGTGCAGATAGTCATACAGCAACAGAATAGACTCCGACGATATATTAATCCCCTTTTGAAATGCAAACACTTTACCAGAAACTGTCGAAGAAAGAATTGTAGACATGGTTTCATTTAAAATGTTCATTTGCCATTCGGATTTTATGAATGCATCCTTTACCTTTTTAGAATCGTCCCGCATAATCTGAGAGTTCATGACATCGAACCAACTATCTATTAAGAGGATAATTTTGCTGCTGCTTCCCAGTTACTGCATTTTAGCCTATCCCGTTCACATAGCAAGGAAATGGCATATGACACGGTAGCTGAAAGCAGATAAACTGCTGTGCGGATTTTATGTCTTTCCGCTCCTCTAATTTTTAAATTGTATGAACTTATCTTTGGTGCAATTTTGAAGTCTGAACTCGGAAAATCCAAAAGTTCAACTAGAGGCAGTGCATCGACTTCATGGTTATTAACGACAATTCCATGATCAATTCGATTATTTCGTACTAGTTCCACTAATTGCGGAACGTCGGCAAACACAAGAAGCCGACTGTTCTTATCATACGAAGTTGTGAAGAAGTTTCTTTCTGGTGATACATTTAACGATTTCAGTAGACCTTGATTGCAACCAACCATCTCACACACAGTAGCAAATACGGGGAAGCATGCCGTTTTGACAGCTGCAATTATTTTTATCAAGTTATCTTTATTCACACTGAAATCATAATCAAATCTAACTAGCTGCTTCCAGTGTCCAACAATACCTCTAATAACGGCAACATGAACTTTGTTCATGGCTTTATATGTTCTGTCTGATTCTCTGTCATACGAATATTTTTTTGACACCGACATCTCGTCAAACGACATAATGCGTGCCCTTTCACACTCAATCATATTTTTAGCTGTGGCTGTCATTATCTTCAGAGGAGCTCTCAAGAGTGCAGGTTCAACATTAATTTCTTGAATCCATCAATTAAGTGTAGAATTTGAGGGCAAAGGAAGCTTCCATACCTGCCGTATGCACCTACAAGCTTTCCTGCTCACTGCTCGGAGTGACAATGCACTAGAAATATCTTCATTACTCCATTTCGCAGTCTTCACCTTTCCCCCATTTATTATTTTAGTAATTTGAATGCTTAATCAGACGGTTCCTACATTTTTTAGATCGATATTCTTAATTAAGAGAGACTCTTTTCACTTTTCAACGCTCAATTTTTTCTTTCAGAAATTCAAGTTCTTTTGACTGTTGATTTGCTTGTTTGGTAACGAGCCACGTGCTTCTATTTCTTTTAAAATAGAATCAATGACGTGATCTTTGATGGCAACTGTTCAATTTTCAAAATCTTTATGCGAGTTAGCGTTGCAAAGGGGAAGACTAGTGCAGCTCATTCCTGGTTTGTCTAATAAGAAGTGGGTGCAGTGGATTGCCGATGAGCCTTGCGGTGCCTCACAGCCAGAAAACAAGGATGCCGTTGAAGACCGTCGATCCGCACTGCCGAAAGGTAAAGGTGAGCGTAGCACACAGCTTGGTGACGCAGGCGCCCGTCGCGTAGCACTGACAGCAGGCAGAGGCGCAGAAACGCTGCATTCAGTTGCAGATGAAGCTTTCTCTGCTGCACGCTCGGCGGAAATTGACCTATTTTAGAACATTGCACATTGTTATGTTTCTTGCATTACCACCATACACGCAATGTTTTTGTTTCAAACGTGAAGCTTGGTCATTGCAATTTAGACCTAAGGTTACAGTGGCAGCTTAGAAAAACAAAAACCTGAAAAGGTATGACAAATTAACATCGGGTTCACTTACAAACTCGCAAATAACACAAGTCACCTATGGTCAACCAATGGACAAATATCGAAAACGCATCATGTAATACACAATAAAAATGACTCTTCTAATATTCATTCACGGTTATTCTCCATTGAGCAAATTTCTTGCTCCCTCTCCAGTAATATTTCCGTCATCCAGAGCAATTTCACTCCAAAGAAACGTCGGGCTTCCCTATGTAAGTCCCAATGAACTAATTTCTACATCAATCATCCCTTTCATTCAATATCTCCCCTAGTCGGAAATCACCTCAAACTCGGCGGGTATCTACCCCGGCAGGAAAATAACTCACCACATGGGTCCTGATTTGACTATCGTCATTCAATACTCGATTTAACCTTGCCGCCCCTTACGATACTTCTCAATCATTTCACAGATTTTTGATAATGCATCCCACCTTTCCGCAGCTGGTCTCAATCCCCACGCCTTTGTTTGAACCTCTGTCCATTCACATACTCATGGTTCAGCACCTCTTCACACCCTTCAGTGCCGGCAACACTTTACGGCCTGCACACCTTATTCCCTACTTACATACCACAACCTCTTCATTGCCGCGCATTCTCCCTTAATCATTTGTAGCGACCACATCCGACAATTTTGCATATGGGCTAAGACTAATTTCCCTTACATCGCTACCTTATTTTAATATAATATTATTTTTCCCGCATTGACATGTAGCTTTCTCCTCCTGCAAACTATAATATACTCTAACAACAGGCTATAAGAAAACTAATGTAAATTTTTACGGATCACCTACGTACAGCAAGCCAAAAATCATTTCCATGCGTTGCTACATTAGTAGTTTTTTTACAATTGAGAGCTGTTGAATTTTATTTATATCTATTGTACATGCTAAATTAAAAATATTAGTAGCTACATATATTTGAATAGGTTTGAGATCGCATAACACAGAATATACACTGGTTATGGTGGTTGGATAACTAATATTAAAATTCTAATGACCTGGAAAGCATATTGTAGTAACGCCCATGTTTTTTTCTATAAATATAATAATGTTATCTAGTCATTTCATAGCTATAACTTCATGGATGATTGTTTAACAGGAGGTATTGGAAATGCGTTTGAATTAAAGGTTTTGTGACTATATAACTTTTAGTCCTACAAATGTTTTGCTGCATGGGCCTATTATTCCATCCCAATGCGTTGTCGTGTACAAAATACCCATCTTTCAACCAAATTGGACAGCTGCCTGGCTAGTAGATTTAACAGAACTAATCAAAACCATCAGGTGAAGTAGCCTACCTTTAATTAGCAGAGAAAACGAATCCCATCCGGCAGAGAGGGGCCGAATCTTGTAGGAATCGGTGCGATGAAGTTTGCACAGAGCAGGACGAACACTGCATGAGTTCAACCTCCCAACGATTGGGCGCACAAAGATCCTATGTCAAATAGTTGTGCGGTTATAAGTTAAATTAGCACAAGAAGTAAAATAATATGTTTTGGGAACTATTAACAATGTACACATGCACATATTCAGGACTGTATTATATTTTGATGAGCATTATCAGGAGTAGAGTATATGTCGCCTAAACAGCTGTGCGAAGATTTATAGATAAGGATAATTAGCGGTGGGAGGGGGGATTTGGCCGAAGTCAGGCGTGCGGGGTCAGAACCGGTTTTGACGCGTGAGTCAGTTAACAGGAGGGGGGAGGAAGGGGTGAGCGGACATACAGCTTTCGGATTATTGGTAAGGAATAGGTTTTATATATATATATATATATTTATTTACATACAGGCTACCTTTGAAATAAGGCATTTATCGCATTTTCAATGTAAGGCATACTGTAATGCATTTCATTGCATGTCTTGTTGCATATCTGCAATGCCATTGCTAGTCGTCTGAGTGTATTTTGATATTAATACGTCTTTTTATAAGATAATTTGATAAAAAATCTAACTGTTACATAATAATTTACATGTAGTATTAAAGAGTAAAACCTCACACATATTCTTCTTGCACGAATGTGGATTTCTGGACAAGTTCATGATGAATTTTTCTACCTTGCAAACGACTTTATCCGATCACTGTTTTATAAATCAATTTACACGAGGCATATTTTGTTTCATTTCCAATTAATTTTCTGTGATTGTATCATTCGTTTCGTTTGTTACATATGCTGTCAGATTATGACCGAATGTCGCATCACACGTGATTTGTCTATGAATATATCCGCTTATTTTTAGATCGATTGAATAAAAAAATTATCGGCAATTATATAACTAGAGTTATGATATATATCTTTAGACGATGTTCGAAAAATCGTGGCATCTCCACGCTGGCTAAAATTATAGTCTTTTATTTACAGTTCAGCTATATATTTATACGGATTCGGTTGGAAATATTTAGGCATGCATCGATACTTATCATATGCATG
The DNA here is from genome assembly GCA_016164225.1 of Gammarus roeselii. NCBI lineage: Eukaryota > Metazoa > Arthropoda > Malacostraca > Amphipoda > Gammaridae > Gammarus > Gammarus roeselii. Next base: position 2,191 of record SDVV010011388.1, on the reverse strand, counting down.
ATGTAGCCACGACACCCCCGAAGCTGTATATCGTCAAAACGCCCCTGAGTGTTGGAACCTCAAAACATCCCTTCGTGTAGGAACATCAAAAGTAGTCAGAGCGCTGCCCGGTTAGTGCGGGTGGCAAACCTGTTTCACCGTGGCAGAATAGACAGGCTCGAACACTCACACTGCGCGGGCACCGCTTGCGCTCCGATCACGATGGTTGCGTCAGTTGCTCCTTGGACTCGGTCACGAAAGATTCTACGCTTGATCATTACCCAATAGTGTAACATTTAAAGTGGACTTATTTATATTTTATTTTAGTATGTGCGTTATGATATGCGGTATTGTAGATGAATATCGGTATTGTTAACATAATTTTGGGAGTTTTCCACGCTAGGCGACCTTATCTATTTTCTGTTCCCGTACGTTATAATGCCAGTCATGCTCAGGAGTGCAGTGTTGGTGGTAGCATCGACCGGGATGGCTCACCTGTTCTACAATGTCACGGTAGGCACGGTCGAACATGTTTCTCGTACCAGTTCATGATGTTCTGTGGTCGATGTGTTATTTAGACTGAATGCTTATCAGATGTTTACGAGTATTATGCCAGTGATGCGATCCCGTGCTAGAGTGTTACTTTATAAACTCTCCCAGAATCTGTAAATCTCGTCCTCCTCTTCCAGATTGCTCAGGCAACTTATCCAGGAACGATTGAATGAGATCATTAACATCTTTGCTTTTCGCCCATAAGACTGCGTGAAACGATATCGGAGTAAGCGTTTATGTTACATACAAATCGTTTATATCAGACATTTTTCGTTTACGGAACCTTCACCAACATTTTATTTACAACCCGTTCCTCCCATTAAATCAGCCGATCTATCTCCAAAAATGTACCAATTCAATGTAGCTTCTGTATATATGAATTGTGGCATGTTTTCGTAGAGTAAATGCGTGGAACATTATCCGTAGTGTGACACTATCATAATCGAACAATTTTCCCTTCATCTCTAACGTTAACATCGACATCATCATCCGAGGCACGTCGCTTCCTCTTTTCAGAGACGGTAGGTTCAATTTCAATGATTTTTTTTGGGAATGTCTGGATGGTCATAGGCTCGAGTTGTGCATGCATCGACAGTCATGCCAGCTGTCACGTATTACCAAATACACAGATAATTTCCAATAGTGCGCACAGTTTGAAGCTGGCATGCTTGCGTGTGAATATTGTTTATGGTCTCAAAATGTGTGTATGTTTTCTGGTTATCGATGTCTCTGTATTGTTCATGTCTGATTTTGGCTTGTGTCTGGTAATTGACGCCTTTTGCAGCTGATTTTGTGACGTCGGATTCGAGTAACATGCTGTAACATTTTGGTTGCAAGCAAATGATTTCACTCAGGTAGTTTGTTGGCTGTTTCGCTTTTCAGTAGCCCTAGCTGTCTTTTCTTTGCTTCATCTTGTAAGGGATGATTTTTCGGGTGGTTGGAGAAGTCCATGAATTTAGCCAAGGAAAGTTTACTCATTTCTGTTTCAATATCGTTTGGCTTCTTTGAACCGGAGCAGCAACGAGTCTGTGTCAGAGTAGATGAGCGAGACGTTGTCACCGTAGTGTGGTTTCAGAGTGTCATAAAAGAAGCTGTACACTTTTGATTTAGCTTTCTCAAGCACGTAGAATCCAACTTGGAGTGGGTGAACCATTCGGACATTTTTCTGCTTGAGGATCATGATCACTGTTTCGGGGCCGATGACGTAACAGTTTTTCAGGAGGGGGTATATACTATTTGATAAATGCTTATATAGGGACTTTTCGAATGAGTTAGTAAACTCCTGACGTTTTTGGATATTTTTTTCATAATGAAGGATTTGAAGGCAGGTTCTTGTTTGTTTCGAAAAATTCCATGAACCTTGGTCACTTCCACTCCTTGTCTGAGTACTACTTGCCAAACTTCCAGGGCTACGAGGAAGTCAGTTTGGGGCAAATGACTAGCAGCCAGCTAACGATCAGCTCGTTTCCTGTTTTTGAGATGTTCCGAGCCTGCCAGGAGATTTTTGTGAAGGGCGACAAATCTTTCGAGCTAACCTCTATGTGATGTGATAGTAGTGGCAGCTCGTCTGTTTTCCGTGCGACTTCGTAGCTGACTTTGGCATCGATACGTACAATTTACATGTTGTCATCAAAACAGTCAAATATATATTTATATATAT